>JAVTVY010022054.1:0-95572 GCA_036873755.1 Hanleya hanleyi
ACTTTCTTAGCATCTCAATAATCCATACATCAGGTTAGTACCGCATTCACGAACAGAAGGAGTCCTACGTACAGGGATCGCATACACCAGAAACTCGAGATTGAAGGCAGAACACCTTCTGAATTCAATACTGAATGCACCGAATGTTCTTCACTCCTAAAACAGTTATCGTTTAGGAAGATCTGCATAGAGACGGGACCGTTCGCCGAGCACATGTCGTTTTCCTTTACCAGAGTTGCAAGCGCGATAAGATTACACGAGCAGCGGAGGGAGTTGCCTGACCATTTGATCCAATTAATCAGGCCACCTTGGTCAAGAAAGCACATCTCTGGTAACTGAACAAGTTTGTTATCCTGTAGGTCCAGAATTGTAACGAAGGTCAAGATACAGAACAGATCTCCCTGTAGGACTGTCAGTCTATTTCCTTGCAGTGATAACCGTCTTACTTTCCAGTTTGACATCCAAGATGTAACAGAGAACGTCTCCATGCCGTTATAGCTGAGATCCAGTGACGATAAGATGATGGCCGTATGGCAAGAATCCCACACCATGTGACGTATTTTATTGTTGGACAACCTAAGGCGTCTCATTTGGTAAGTATCAGAAATAAAAATTTCACAGGAAGGAAAACTGGAAATGTTATTGTTAATCACGGACAACTCCACGACAACCTTCTGAAAGGTTTGGTTGCGAACGTACTTGTCAGGATGCTGCACGAGTATATCCAATTTTGTTAAGATTTCTATATGATTGTCGTCTGCATTCAAGAAAAGTTTCATGTTCATTAAGTCTGCTATTAGTTTCAGGTTGGTAAATTCGAAAACCAGTTCCGGTAGAGTAGTAAATGCGTTCTTTGATATGTCCAATCTACCCGTGAAGTTTTGGCCCTTTATATTAAACACAACTGGTTGCATCTGTGACATGGCGTTATCATCTAAATCTATGTGAGCGAAACTATCAGAGGCGACGTTCGGGTTAATAACCAAAGAAATATTGTTGTGTGAGAAAAGGGCTCGGTTCAATCTTATTTCGGACATATTGACTATCTGTAATTTGTTATAATCGAGGCGAATAGTGAAACTACTCGCTTTCTCCTTACATAAGCGACCCGAAGGAAACTCTTGAAAGCGGTTTTTCGAAATGTCTAGATAATTCAGAGAGTCGCAGAGAGAGGGGCTCAACCAGTTTGTTTCGTTCAGGCGATTGTTTTGTAAATCTAGATTTTTTGTGCCGGATATGTTGTCGAAAGCTTTGTCTGGGAGATGCAGCAGGCCAGCTGATTTCAAGGATAAAAATGTTATCTCTACAGCTTTTAGTGAAAGCAGCATGTCTGTTCCCGAAAGCTGAAGTGTGTTAACTTTTCGCCCAGAAAAAGCGTCTTTGTCCATCGTAGATATGTTGTTACATGTCATGTTGATATACTTAAAATTCGCGTTCGGATGAAGGAAGGGTTCAATCGTCCAAATGTTATTGTTGTTCAGGTACAGTCGAGTTAAGTGGGATAATTGGGTAAGTGCCGCTCTAGGTATCGTCGTGAGTTGGTTAAACTGGAGGCGTATGATTCTTAATTCTACAAATAGACCAATCACATCCCAAATATCATCGGTTAACTTATTTCTCAGTAGAGTAATCTCTTCGAGGGTGGTGTCCTTCGGAACATGCGTTGGTGGACTAATATAAGTCAGACCACTACTCTTGATTTCCAGTTTACGTAAAGATGAAAACCGGACCAATGTATCTCCCTGTAAGTGATCCAGGCTGCAGTTTTCAAAAGTAAGGATAGTAAGCCTGGAAAAACCGTCCAGAACACAGATAGGAAAATCGCGTCCATCTTGGAATGTAAACGAGATTATAGTTAATTGAATTAACGTCTTGTTGAGGGCAATCAGCGCATCACAGTCCACACGAAACGCTTGCATATTTTTCAGTACCATTCTCGATATGCTGGCATTGATGAACGCTTCCGATGACAGAGTTAAATTGAGACTATCTGCTATGCGTAAGGAAGTAATGAATGTTTTGCAGGAAAATAGTCCGTCACAAGGGCAGCTCTCGACATTAATCTCACATGCCAAAGTGATACCAAAACCATATGGTATACACATACAAACCAAGAGGTTGATGTACATCCTTTTGAAATTAGCTTTGTCTTTCAATGCTGATCCCCTTTGGCCTGGAGTATGGACCTTATCTTGCCAAAGCATCCAAATATGACGGAATACGGCTGAAGTCAATAACATATACCCGTCGTCTTTGTCAGTAGCGCCATGTGATGTAAACCGTTTCAATGAGCAATCCAGTGATACTGGAAAACAACTATGCGGCTGTGGACTAACTTAAACCTATTTGGGACGCGGTCGGTTTCAGCCAATGATATAGACCTTGACTGGCTGTCTTTCAAACGCTCACGGAAACCAGTTGAATCTTTCCGCTTTTACATCCACCGTTCTTAAAAGACTGTCACCATAGTAGTTATACCTTTAACGACATAGTCGTGCAATAAGGATCTGTGGCTTTCGTATCTAAAATATTTCCATTTCACTTCATTTATCCCTGTTTGGCCTGAAGGACGGTCGGATTCCGCCTGTTCTCTCAAGCTCCGAAACGAAGCCAAATAGAGAGACAAAACTTTACGGCTCACCATACTGGAGTTAATTCGTGGCTTCCATCACTCCCTGAGCAGAGGACCACAAGTAAATTTAAAATGACCAAAAAAATGAAGCGTCCTCATCGTTATTTTGCCTCGGGAATATGCACTATATAAATGCTCCATTCGATAAGATAACGTAGGATTTGTTTAGTTTGCGCCAGCATATTTGTACACGGAAGCGAGCCCTATGAGCAGTAGTGACGTCGTTCTTGTTACATGCGCGCAAGATAAAATCCACTATTTCCTACATCAGTTGAATTATTCCCGTAAAACACGTAACTTCACAAAGAAAATATCAAGGAGGAAACGTAGAGAGGAAAACACGTTCTTGTGAGTTCTCCCTTAATATCTTATCTTAACACATATCATTTTTGTCAGTTCTCACCAAGGGTTCATCAATAATCCTATCCATCTCTATATACATTGTACGATAGCGTGCCTTCAATAGTTATGAGGGAATAATAATATAAACATCTGTCCGCTATTCAGTCGTCGTGTGTTAAAGAATTTCCGCTTGCAAAATTTAAAGACCTATTTCGTATACCAGCGTCAGCACCAAATACAAAATCATAGCATCTTTATGAAGAATCTGTCCGAATACACCTCTGATAATGAGCTCAATACAAGATGCAACATATCAAACATTTGTTTTTACGGAGAGCGATTCTTGAAATCTGGTACTGAGTGATAACAAATGATTTACATTTCTAAGCCTATTATATGAATATCATATATCACAAGTCTAAGTCACACCAAATCCATATAGACATACAAATCATGAGGTTGGTGTACAGCATTTTGAAATTACCTATCATTGCTGATACACGTTGTACATAGGGTTTGAGGGTTATCTTGTCAAATTAGTTTTCAAATATGACTAACTTTTGTCCTGAGGGAATACAGCTGAATGGTCAATGACGTCGTCTCTCACACTAGGACGATGCGATGCAAACCGTTTCATGAGCATTATATCGATACTGGTAAATATATTAAGCCGCTGTAGAATAACTTGAAGCAGAGATATAGAGATTGACGAGATCAGAATTACCATGTTATCTTCACCGGGCATCACGTCAGCGCTGTACCGCTACTGCTCGTGTGCGCAACCAAGGGACGCGCAACGGACATAAGGCGCGTCACGCTCTGCGTCACCAGGAAACGTGACGTCATTAACTGTTGTCGTGCCATCTGTGTGGAAACTGGGACAAAAGTTGCTTTGGAAGATGAAATTAGGTGGTTTGACTCGCTGATATAATTTACTCTGTGGGTCTATCGATAGTGTGATCATTCAAAACACACGCTAAATTATGGGTAGCTCGCGATTTGTTAAAGGTAGCGCGTGGATGGTATCCGCCTTTCGTGTTATATAGTTCACTGTGTGTAAATGCACGAACGACGGATGCAGACAGGCATATTTTGTTCTTTAACTGGATTTTCACATCAGATCCCGTCAACACTGTTCCAAAACCACGGCAAATACACCAGTGAGTTAGTGTACGTAAATATTATCGTGACGTATATCGCCCAGGCCATGCTAGGGTTAATTACGCAAACATTATCGTGACGTACATCGCCCAGGCCATGCTAGGGTTAATGTGACGTATATCGCTCAGGCCATGCTAGGGTTAATGTGACATATAGACCAGGCCATGCTAGGGTTAATGTGACGTACATCGCCCAGGGCATGCTAGGGTTAATGTCGTATCGTCGTGAGTTGGTTAAACTGGAGGCGTATGATTCTTAATTCTACAAATAGACCAATCACATCCCAAATATCATCGGTTAACTTATTTCTGGGTAGACTAATCTCTTCGAGGGAGGGGTCATTCGGAACATGCGTTGGTGGACTAATATAAGTTAGACCACTACTCTTGATTACCAGTTTACGTAAAGATGACAACCGGACCAGTGTATCTCCCTGTAAGTGATCCAGGCTGCAGTTTTCAAAAGTCCGTAAATATTATCGTGACGTATATCGCCCAGGCCATGCTAGGGTTAATTACGCAAACATTATCGTGACGTACATCGCCCATGCTAGGGTTAATGTGACGTATATCGCCCAGGCCATGCTAGGGTTAATGTGACGTATATCGCTCAGGCCATGCTAGGGTTAATGTGACGTATATCGCCCAGGCCATGCTAGGGTTAATTACGCAAACATTATCGTGACGTACATCGCCCAGGCCATGCTAGGGTTAATGTGACGTATATCGCTCAGGCCATGCTAGGGTTAATGTGACATATCGCCCAGGGCATGCTAGGGTTAATGTGACGTATATCGCCCAGGCCATGCTAGGGCTAATGTGACGTATATCGCCCAGGGCATGCTAGGGTTAATGTGACGTATATCGCCCAGGCCATGCTAGGGTTAATGTGACGTACATCGCCCAGGCCATGCTATGGTTAATGTGACGTATATCGCCCAGGGCATGCTAGGGTTAATGTGACGTATATCGCCCAGGCCATGCTAGGGTTAATGTGACGTATATCGCCCAGGCCATGCTAGGGTTAATGTGACGTATATCGCCCAGGCCATGCTAGGGTTAATGTGACGTATATCGCCCAGCCCATGCTAGGGTTAATGTCTCTGTGGAATTACGAGATCATTATTTCAAGTTTGAGCGTCTAACAGTTTGGATATTAAACCTCTAGAATTGATAATTCAGTTTGGATGCGAAAATTCTTTAATGAAGGACGGTTGAATAATGAATGACGGACCAGATGCTTGCACCGAAAGTTTATTTGCATCTAATAGCGCTTAAGCCGGTGCTAGAAGCCGTATGATCATGTCATTAAAGATGTGCACATGAACACTCACAGTAGAAGCGTGTCTGGGATACAAATAATCACAGGAACCACTTTAGGTTCTTGTGATGTTTTTAGAAATATGCAGTCAGTATATTTGTCCCGTAGGATCATATGAATTCCTGTCAATACGCCGTCATCATTTTCCACCAACCTTTTAATTTTGCGTTTATTTGTTGCCTGTAAATGATGAGATCCTTCTATTGGAGGTTTCGTCCCCGAGGCTTGCCGTCTCTGTAAATATTTTGATTGTAGTTTTGTGACTTGCATTTTTGGTGAAGAAAGAAGATCTTGTTCTGTTTCGGGCTTCACAGGTATTTGTTCTGAATACCAACTTGCATTCAATAAACACTGCCTCGTTTGGGCCGTTTTTTGAGCCGTTCGTCTGATATATCACATAGTCCATTATTTACCATCAGATGACTTAATAGGGCTATTACATCGCTCAAACCGGTACTAGGAGCCGTCTGGTCCTGTCATTCAAGATGGCCACCTTAACAGCTACAATGAAAGCGTGGCTGGGATACAAATCATCACAGCGATCTCGTTTGGTTCTTGTGCTGTTGTTAGAAATATGCAGTCAGTATATTTGTCTGTGGGGTCATATGACTTCTTGTCCGTACGCCGGTATCATTTCTACCACCATTTTGATGTTGCGTTTAATTGACAAAAAAAGATAGATGTGAGTTTTCGACATTTCAAGGATGGCTCGGGGAATTTCCTGTTGATTATACAAATGGATCTGTGGAATGAATTGTGATTTTCTGTCGTATTTGCTATCATTCTAGGATAAATACCGGTAACAATTACAGATCATTACAAGCAGATATCTATCACATATCCAATTAACAAGAATTTCCTTTGAAAGCCGATTTGATTGTAGAAAATATTTTCCTTAATTATTTTGACATTTATATTTCTAAAGTCTAATTCTTGAATTTAATTACAGAAATGTTTGAGAAAATGGTTTTCGTAATCGTATTGGTTGTACGTGATTTTGTGTTCATTGTAGAAACCTTGATGAGTTACGGTCCTTGAGGCCATTACGTTCCAGATGGCCATTCACTTCTGAGCCAAGAAACTTTCACTGAGATTTTTCTTCGCTGTCGGCTGGCATGCCGCCCACTGAACATGTAGAATGCCTCAAACTACCACCAGGCCTGGGAAACTAGCATTCCGTGACTACATCTCCCTGTAATTAATCAACTCTATTGAAATATTTTTACCATCCTATCAGAGGTTTGTGTTGTTTTTATGGGATTATTAAATAATACGATTTTTTGGTAGTTTAACTCAAGGTTCTGGGCAGCAATCGTCGTTCTCTGTGCCGATCGTAGTCAATATAATAATCACGTTCGACATTTCGCGAAAATCTGTTTATAAACGTTCTCTCCGTTATTGTCCTTCCAAGTCTCTGTAGAAATGTTTGTATTTGACGCAGCACTAGATAATTCGCTGTAAATTATGATGTATGTTCTTTTTTCTTAACATATTAAATAGGATAGGATAGGAAAAGCTTTATTTAGAGTCGGATTTACAAACATACAACATTAGCCCATGGAGGCTATTCACGCCGACAGTTTTAAAACAAATAATTTTCATAACTAAAAAAACATATTAAAATAATTTACAAATACAAAATAATATTAAGATATTGATCATACACTAAATTGGCAGTATCCTTTGTGTAATACAGACTATAGAGTTGGTCCTTGTAAAAATTCAATATTTTAAAGCTGAAGCATTACAACAAGCCGAACAACTACAGTGTGTCCCGCTCCATGAACGTAACTGATTTCTAAACTCTCCATACCTTGTGCTTACACGAGCGTGGTTTGGTACAAAAAATACAACTACAAACTAAGAGCTTTCGACACCAACCAGCCGACAAGTACATCGTCTTGTTATGCTGTATAAAAAAATTATTGTTATATTCCCTTTTGCATTGAATACACACCTTTCTCCACTCACACGTGACAAAATTCCATATTATATAGTGCGTCATGTTGATCAATTCACACCGGTGCCGCATTGAACTCTTCTCAGATGCGTTTTCCCTGCTTCAGTTCGCCACTGGAATGCACTACCCTCCTCTGTGAGGAACACCAATTAATAAAAATCTATCCCATACCTATCACTGTATTCTGTAAAATTATATAGGCACAAGGATACAGAACATATCACTCTGTGCATCCGAAATGCTTGCAGTAACTTGAAAAGACACTTGTTCGATGATCATGTAAGTGATAATGCGAAATTTAACTGCGGCTGCCTTGACGAAACTGTTGAGCACTTTTTCTTTTACTGCCCCCTCATTACCACTCAAAGACAACTTTTAATTGCTAGTCTGTTGGACAAATATGACGATCCTTATTCTGTCACTTGTTCCGATCTCGTCTCCGGAGATTGTGATGAAAGTGTAGCAAAAAGCATTAATATCCAGTTCTACCTAGCTTTTTTCATATACATCAGCAGGTTTCAAAGCTGACACTTCCTCCGTCTAATACTATATTACAACAGAACAGAATTAATGGATATATTATAACGGTAAAACTGGGAAGAATTGAATGAATGGCAAAGTCAAAGTTTCGGTCGACACTTGTAATATAACTTTTAACATACAGTAAACAGTAACTTGTACATAACACACACGGAGTCCAGTTGGGAGAAATACCACAACTTGGTTCAACACAGATCGGTCTCCGAATCTGGCTCCTCGCACACAAGTATATGACTTATATAGTTTGACAAACAATACATAAACATGGCATCTAAAAATGCAACAGACTTCCCTAATCCCTTTTCCCGTAATTAAATCTCAATTCTATTGAACAGCTAAAACAACCCTTTTATCCCAGCTTGACTTCCAACAGGTTTGGATCTATGTATATTCAATTAGATTACACTAAAGTGGCAGCTTGAACATGTCTGCACAGGTCCTTCTGTCACCAACTGAAAACAACATTGAGACATAATGTTACAAACTTAATTATTCGTTTGGCCAATGCAATTCTACTAATTGTTCTCGCGTATAATATTCACCTGCCGATGACTTCAATAATTTCACTAAATTAACTTCTAAAATCCAATCAACATAAACGAACACTTCCCTAACATTACAGATTTCTAGTATAAAAGTTAAAAATCACTATCTGTTGATTTCAATATTTTACCTACATAACATATCCCTCTAATCGCAAAAATTTGCTCCGCAAATTGGAACATCATTACATCATATATTTACAGATTTGTCTTCAACATATTGTAACAATATAAATATTATTGTTATATTGGATGATTTCTGAAGCCCAGAGAGTCCATCCGTCGGGTACTGGAAATATCATCTTGCTGTTCTAAGTGTCAAACAAAAAGGTTATTTCTTTGGGTTCAAGCGTCATTTGGAATAGCTGTGTGAACATATTGTTCGGAGCTGATCTGCTGTTACCAAAACTGTCCAATATCCACAAGCGGATACCGCTGCCCAGATTAATTTTGAAAACCGATGATATTTCTTTTCTAATTTGTACGAGATCTGTATCAATGGGGAGTTTCTTCATATATTCGAATCCAATTTCGTCGTTGTGTCTAAATTTAAACACATTTTCTCGTGCTGGAATGAATTTGACAGATACAGCGGTGTGTGAAAGACCATGAAAAGCAGCAACGTCTGCAGCTCTTTGTTGCACAGCTCGTGGATATGACTGCAACGTATTGGAAACGGCATTTTGTTTGGCCATAATTTGGCCGTGTGCATTTAAATCCAGTTCGTGAGCAGGAATCCAAGTGTTGAACCTATTTGGCAGATTTTTCCATTTAACCAGACATTCTGCTACTCGTTTATTCTGACGACGCTTCAAAATCTTTTCTGGAATTTTAATACTGTCTGTGCCATCTATGCAGTTTTCAATGATTTGCACCTTCGCGTCTAACGAAGCTTTGGTCATTTGCGGCATTTCGATGGAGCATAGATCAGCTTGGATAGAGGCTGAATTGTTCATAGTCATCAACGACTGTGTGCCAACATGGATGGTAGAATTTGATATATCACACATCGACTCAGTGTTCATGAATTCGGCTACATTTGTTTGAGTCATACTGTCCTGCAAATAAGTAACACGTTCAGTTTGTGTTGTAGATGTACTCACTAATTTTACCGCAGTAACGGAATTGACGGGAGTAGCCCGATCATCAACCACACGGGAATTCTGTTGTCCGTCCCACACAGGTGTCGTGGTCTTGCTAGACGCCACTCGCTCAATGTGCGTCATCAAACGTTGCTTATCGCGACGTAGCGTTGATGGTGATTTGTATCGCACTGCGACTACGCTGGTGTCAGGGTAAAGTTTGACCGACTTACCCCAGGTAAATGTTAATTGAATAGCTTCCGTGTTTCTGTGGTCCAAATTCCAGCTGGTCGGTTGCAGATTCAGTCCCAGCATGTTGAGAATCTGAAACACGTCGAGAGTTGGTTGACAGATGGTCATCGTCAGTTCTGGAATCGACGATGCTTAATAATGTCCCGTGGTAGAGCTATATTCTTGGGGAGTAATTCCGATGGTTCACTGTTGCTCGCTATATTATTTCTTCGCGTTTGTAGAGAGGTACCTTGGAAAGTATAGGAACTAAGAAGCTCCTATGCCCGGGTTATGTTCCACCAAATTATTATAACGGTAAAACTGGGAAGAATTGAATGAATGGCAAAGTCAAAGTTTCGGTCGACACTTGTAATATACCTTTTAACATACAGTAAACAGTAACTTGTACATAACACACACGGAGTCCAGTTGGGAGAAATACCACAACTTGGTTCAACACAGATCGGTCTCCGAATCTGGCTCCTCGCACACAAGTATATGACTTATATAGTTTGACAAACAATACATAAACATGGCATCTAAAAATGCGACAGACTTCCCTAATCCCTTTTCCCGTAATTAAATCTCAATTCTATTGAACAGCTAAAACAACCCTTTTATCCCAGCTTGACTTCCAACAGGTTTGGATCTATGTATATTCAATTAGATTACACTAAAGTGGCAGCTTGAACATGTCTGCACAGGTCCTTCTGTCACCAACTGAAAACAACATTGAGACATAATGTTACAAACTTAATTATTCGTTTGGCCAATGCAATTCTACTAATTGTTCTCGCGTATAATATTCACCTGCCGATGACTTCAATAATTTCACTAAATTAACTTCTAAAATTCAATCAACATAAACGAACACTTCCCTAGCATTACAGATTTCTAGTATAAAAGTTAAAAATCACTATCTGTTGATTTCAATATTTTACCTACATAACACAACACCCAATATCCGCATCACTCAAATAGCGCATTTATCCCCGATTCAGCCGCACCACTTCGCATGGGGCTCACTTCTACATCATCGTTTTTACCAGTCAAGCTGAACGATAGAACACCTCAACACTAAAGATAAACGATTGAATTTGGTCAGGACACAACAAGATTCCGTTATAGGAACGATCAGTCCGGATCATGTAAAAAAAAATAATCATAATCTGCCATATCCTTTAGGACAGGGTTTAGTTGAATAACAGAAAATGCGTTTGAGTGATCTACAGGTTCATGTACATGTTACTCCGAAATTTAACAAAATATATATTCCAATTTTAAGAACAAACCTCTAGCACGAATGCTTTCCCTGCTGGGCCAAGGGTGGTGGCCAGTTAAAATTCATTACAAGGGTTGGGGGAAGGAGAGTGCGTTCAATAGCATCTGCTGTGGCCTTGGATTTAGGATATCGAATATAGTGTAGGATTTGGGAGACTCGTTACGTTGAGAAGTATAGCCATTAAATTTACCAAAGAGGGCACGCCTTCGCCTCGTCTCCGTAGTGCAGGAATCCTGAAATACAAATAATTCCAGTTCAAAAATTAATATTAAGTTAATGAATGATCGAGTCTCATTTAACCCACACTCTTTCCAGCCGTTTTGTACCGATAACCGATTTAACTGGGCCGATGACATGGACCAATAAGCCGCTTACTGCGACCCAATATTGTTGGTAGAGCATATTTCTGACCCAAATTCTTGGTGCAAAAGAAAAATTAATTCTTTCACTCCGGTGAGCTGAGTAAACCATATTTTCTTCCAAAATATCATTGGATCGCAGCGCACAAATACTTTCAGCAGTGGACAGCTTAATAATTTTACGAAAGGTTTATATTTTTTACCTCGGCCCAGACGAGTTTAACAGACAATACTACAAACCGAGTTTCTCCACGTTAAGACAATTTGATGCACGAGCTTTCGAACCTCTTGCTCGGGCCTTTCTCAAGTAAACAAAAACAGTTTGAAATTTATAATATACAAATGTCTATATATAGACTAACAGGGTTTAGCATGTATACCAACCCCGTCGCAGGTTGTTGCGCATGCGGTAAAGTTGCATTGGAATTGGATGTCGTCTGCTCCTTGTAATTTGAAAGCATCAAAGTATGGACTGGTCACCTCTGGTCCTCTTGTGGTGAAACCGGCGGCCCGACTGAACACTAACCCATCCCCGCATCTGGAAAATTGAATAGATTCACGAGTTGGTTAAATTCCGGAAAGAAAATGCTTTTTTTTTTTCTTTGTTCTCTAAACATTCGAACCACTGAAAAGGACCGTTCCAGCTCAGTTATTTATATAAATTTACGACGAAGATTTCCCTTTAGCACTAGTTGTTTCACCCAAGTTTTCAACTGCCCAAACATTGTTTTATCAATTAAAAAGGCTGTCTGAAAAGCTATCCCGACCAATTTAATGGGGTCGTTTTTATTTTATTGTAATAGTATCTCTTTCACTCGGTAGCCCTAATTGCTCAAATAACTGCTTGCTCAAATTGCCACGTCGACGGAGAAAAGATTAACACCGATATATGAAATTATATTATTCACATTTCTTATTTCAATGCCCTTAGTGTCCAGATTAATTAGCAGGGTCAATTTTGTGACCATTCCTCAGTCGGGTCATTAACAATTCGGCAAAACACGCAAGTGGTGATCCCATTCTCAATTTTACTATACTTGAAAGAGTGAATAGAATAAGCCACATCTTGATCCCAGAAGTACCGCATATTATCGTATATTCATGCCAGGCGCGAAACTGAAGGACCGGTTCACGCACATGCGTTTTTTCACGAGAGCCAGTAACGCCAGGGTATTTAGTCAGCGTGCCGGTGTGGAGGCTAAGAATGTTCGGTGGCCAAGAGTGTCCGGGTCGTATCTCCAAACCCAGATAGTACACTTCTCTACATTATAAGTGTTCTTTGGTTGCAATAAAAATGGATATGAAAAGGAACACTAATAACCACGACATTCTTATCCATCACACCGGTTAAACAGTTAAAAAACATTAGCACAACAAATGTTAATTATTTTTGAATTTCATCACAAGTAAGCGTACCCGAGATGGCGGCGTTGCTTGCCCTCCAGTCTCGCGCCCTGCATGAATATGCGGTACTTCTGGGATTACAATGTGTTTATTATACGGACATACAGTGCTCACGACGGGCAAGGCTTTGGTGCAAGACCTCCCATTGAAACGGTAATATCCTGGACAAAGCACTGACAATACAATTTGCAGCAGATCCTTGTCAATTATATTTCGCGAGTCTTACACCAAATCGTTGCCTCGCGACGGATCATACCCGACTGGCTTGCTCATTGCATACTCTGGTTTCCTTGACAATATCGGGCACTCAATTACGCATATTGACGAGATCTGTTACAAGGTCAAGTGATGTTGAAGTGAACCAAAAACGAAACTACCAATAGACTACTTTTCTTACCCGGCTCTAAGAATTGGATAACTTGCAACAGCGTTCTTGGCTACGCAACTGATGGCACGGAATCCTTGAAGGGTATCTGAAACAATATATTGAAATTCACATGCGAATTGCATTAAAAAGGTAATTCATATGCATGACGAAAACCCGGAACTGAAATATTGACGGCTCGACATTTAAGTTATCAAAGCTATAGGTTTTAGAGCCAACTCCAATGTCAGGCTATATCATGACAACGGTTACCCTCGGAGGAAGAGCGAATCTATATAGGTCTACATGCAGAATTTCCCTTCAGTAAATCCTATTACTCAAATTCAGATCTGATTAAAATAACTCTTCTAAACCAATGACATTTGTATCACATTTGAATCAGTCTTCAACTACTGCATTGTCAAGTTCAGAATTGCGCGCTCACCAGAAAGGTATCACGATACATTTTCTTGTTTGACCATCAACTCTTCAATGTTTTTGCGAAAAGATCCCCACAACATTTAAGTGCATCGCTCTTTCCCGTCCGATATTAAACGGAGTAGATTAAACAAGTCCTTAAATCAGAACGGTTCACTAACTTACTGGAAGTATCCGTGGCTCGCAGGCGGATTTTTCTGCCAATATGGATGTGGTCAGAAGTTTCTACATTGCCAAGGACGTCCACAACCTGTAGGTCAAATGTCGCTCTGGATTTTCCAGCTACCAGGTTTTGTACCTCGTATGGGGCCAGAAACCTACAATGTTCACACATTAATCCATGTCGAACCTACAATGTTTTCACAGCCAGTAGGCACTATAACCTTATATGGCGATGCCAGAGGAATGCCAACAGCAAATTTATGATTTAACAGATTTGCCGTCTAGAATAATCGGAGTACAATTTTACCTCCATAATTTGATTTACTGAAAGAGTATTCATCGTCTCTTTCAACAAAATTTTCAGTCATATCGCGACGAACCAACTAGGGACCACCCACCCAATCAAATCCGCCGATATGGAGCAGACGACAGACTGATCCAATGTCGAAGGTATTGACAAATAAAATATGGTGTCGCCCATTAACCACGACAAGAAATACCACTCAAATATTACGTATCACCAGAGCACATCTTCAGAAAATTTGATTATATTTCCCAATTTGCCGCCACAAATTACTCGCTAAGCCAGACAGCCTGGCTTTTCCGATTAAACGTAAAAGTTGACACATCACCGCGAATTTGGGAAGCCGCAGTCAAACGGACCCAGATTTATTTCCATCAAACTGAAGAGAATTGATATTTTTACAGTTAGATACTGTAGAAACCAATAAAATATATCCCAAACCATTGGTGGTTTATAAATTACCAAATCAATGTTCGCCGGAATTCAAATTCCAATAACAATGTCAGGATTCAAAAACTCCAATGCTGGCTTGTGGGAAAACATGTACAATGACTTCCAAATCATACAATTGGGAAAAAGAACAATTTCCGTATCTTCGCCATACGATAGCCGTCTTGGGTAAGAAAACTGCTTTTGGCAAGGGATATTCTGATCGTACTGCGCGTGAAGCGGCCTAAATCTGACCAGATTTCTCAAGTGCTTTGCTAATTATTCCCGAATCTAGCAACAATATCGAGCCTAATTCACCGCAGCCTAGCTAAGCAGGCTTGCAAAAAGCGGTAAGCCTAATCAAGCTCATTAGTGGTCTAAAAACAGTTAACATGAATAATTGTACTCTTGCAGAGGTATCAAGTTGGCATATTGGCAGACAACCCTGTTCGGAGAGTGGAAAATGAACTTACCAATCTGCCATGTTCTCCTTGTCCGAGTCCGCATTCCCATGTTCGTCATAAGCACAGGATATCGTCTTTATATCCACGTGATTAATTACCTGGCTGTCTTTTTCTCCCCAACCAACTTCTACCTCCACTGTATACGTATTACTACCATCTTTTTTCTGGATAAAAGGAAGCATCAATGTAGGATATAATAGAGAGACTCGGCTGTCGTCGACGAAAGAATTTCCGCATCAATAATCGATAGAGCATTTCCAAATATGCATACTTAGAAATTGAATTTAAAAAAAAGATGGTATCTGCAAGAGAGAAGAGAATGCTTTAAAATAAGGGAAGTACGATTAAGTTTGTTTAACGTCTCTCAAACCGTTGCAGCATCGATCCCCTCTCCCATCAAGTGCTGCTCTTATTCGAGAGCTGCACCTTCGCATAAAGATGGAGCCCTTTAGAGTGGTTACATCAGTTCAGGTTGCACATCATTGGCAAAGCCCGAGACACAATATAACTAGTGTCCCAGGCAACGCACATCGTTTGAAATAACAAATTTAAAAAAATAAAAAAATTCTATGTCAGTGATGTCGCTTTTGGATTAAACGCGTAAACTATTTTAAAAAACTTGAAATAAAGATTACATTTTTTCCGAAAGCTTATACATCTCATTTTTATATATGATGAATAAATGTATAGCTGGGAACAAAAAGGCGCGCAATTTGGAGCACGTTATTGATGTAAATTGGTGTCCCGATACGTTAACTAAATAACCTCTTTTCTGACAAAGCTATCAACAATGTAATAGCTGGCGTAGAGATACGATTTACATGTATGGAATTGAACACCAGCATGTGATAAAGCCTCGCATTCGTATGCAAATAAAAGAAAAAATGCTTCCCATCATGCACAAGTAATCCTACATACTTATGTGTACTTGTAAAGACTGGGAAACGAATTGATTAATACTTAATGTACAAGTTAAATGTGTGGACACAAATATGGTCCATGCTAAAGCTTTGGAGTAAATCAGGATGTGAATAGGTGGATTTGGTAGCAAAATGGGATGGGTCGAGTAAGAGTAGTTTGATGCAAGCACCCCCGGAATAGAAGAGTGTTCGGGTGGGCTCTTAGTTCAGGAGACACATGGCGAAGCCGAGAAGCTGGACAAAATTAACTTTCGTTGGACCTGCAGATCGAGAGACAGACGAACATCATTGTGGCATCTATATATAGAGCTTTTCGCAGCTAAAGCTACGGGCTGGATACAACTTTTCAACCAAGGGAAACAGTTTAATAGATACTCGTCTGGGTCTAACATTAAAGCCATCTCTACAAAAATAATAAAGCCCGTATTATATAATAAATCCGATCAACCTTTTGCTTTTAACTGCTATATTGAAATAATTATATAAATTTTGTATCAACTTTTCTTTAAAAAAAAAAAGGTTATTTTTTTGTTTAATCTCATTGGACTAAATAGAATGCACCGTAGGACACGTATGGGCAGCCATTTATGTCAAAATTAGCAATTACAAAACGTAAAGCCAAACTCAGAAAAGACAGCATATCTTACAATGTACACTGTTGTCTTAACGCATTTTATATTCCTGCAAATAAAAGAAAACCGTAACTCTGAACGTATACTCAAACCGAAAACAAACAGCACGATGTTCGAATGCAAACTCAGAATGAAAAGCCCAGTTGTGGACGAATAGCCAGTCTGAGACAGACTGCCTATTTCTAAACGAAGAGTATAAATCTGAACGAATGAGCTGTTTCACAATGAACAACGTTCCTTTGGAAATTATTTCCGGAAATATTCGGGTCATTCCAGATGGTAGAAATATTTATGACGTGAAACTCGGCCGCTATTCCGAGTTTCGCTATTTCAGATCGTGACCTTAAAATGAATGTGGTTCTTTCTTGCCCCTGGGTTAAAGTGTACCAAAAGTTTTGAACTTCAGATATCAGACAAAAAAAAAGTTCACAGGGACTTACTATGAGAATGTGGGGGAGGAGCAGACAGAGGCGTCGAGTGGTCTCCCGTCTGCTGAGCGCCCCGCTAGATTATAAAGTTCGTTCTCTCTCGTTGTACGTGCTGAAATATACTGTTCGTTCTGAGTTTAGAGTTGGGTTCCTTGTTTGCAAAAAGATGAAATAAGCGTTTAAACCAACACTTTGTATCGTTAGACACGTTGTCTGTTGTAAGTTAAGCTGTACAACCTCAGCTGGTAATTGTGACATAAATGGCCGCCCATAGACACGTGCGTGAAAATCGTTTAAAATATCGATATACTCACATAGAACTGGCAGGATCCGCTCGCTGGTGATCTTCGATCAAGTGTTGCAGGTAAATCAAAATCCACATGATTTGTCGAGGTTAGCGCATGTGGGCCATTCTTGCATTTAGCGATAGCGTATGCCGGGACGTCAGCCTTGAGCCTCAAGGTTGGGGAGCCAGCGTTATTGGCCGGACACGTTGAATACACTGGTTAAATACGCACAACAATCGGATAAACAGTTGAAGACAATGGAATAATTCCACAATGGAGATAGAACAGAACAAATTAACTGAAAACTTCAGTCAGGAAATTTGCCTACTATCTTGCGATAGCTTATACTGTAAAGTAAGGGGTTAACTTTACTGAACACCTAAATTTTAACACTTATTGAACGCGTAAAAATGGTTAACTTACCTTTGTTATGTGCTCAAGTTTTCTTCAAAATATTAACTAGTATTTGTTAGATGAATTTTAAACCGTTTCAGCCGGCAAAGCCCCAAAAGAAAACCCTGGATGAAAACACAGCAGGTCCGTCCTTCAATATCCACTATCAAACTGTCAACTTACGGTGAAGTATTGGGTCATCTGCTGAAGTGAGAGATACCTGTATGAAAGACAATTGCATGGTGTTTAGACAAAACCCCAACATATCGCCTTTTGAAGGAATCCGCTGAAGTTGCAGCAGCATTGAAAGCATACACCCAGAGTAAACTCTCATGTGCAGTAAATATTTGCCCAACAAAGTTCAAACCGCGATAATTTGGACAATTAATGTTTTCATCTCTTAAGTAGCACATCCTCATAACATGTGCACCAAATTACCCAGAGACCTCTTTTAGAGACCGTTGACAACTTAAGCAAACTTCCTGTGTACATGTACAATTTTGATACACAAAAACAAACCTGTCATTTACCATAATTCCGACAATATGAGGCAAATCCTCAAATCATAAAATTTGTACCAACTCACATAATCATCCGGAGACATTCAACAACTGCAGCGAACTTTCCTTTCAATTGTTTAAACCAAACCTTATTATTTCCAGAAAGGGGACACCGACATCTCTCCCTCTCTCAATATCGACCCTTAGTTAGCGGAGATAAAGGGAACTTTTCACTGCTAACTGAACTTCCACTTTAGTGAACCACTGCAGGTTCTTTAGTAAAATTAGACGACAGGATGACCATGTATAAAATATTTGGCATCAAACTATTTCTCATGGCATGCTAAAAATAAATGATATACCTATGTATACCAACAGTTTAAATTGAAGACCATTGCAAGAAAACATACACTCTAAAACGCGCAAAATTGAAATATTCAACAGTTGAATTACAGTATATATATATTTTTTAAAAACCTCAATAAAAACGTTAAAATTGATTTGCAATGAAGTATCAATGGAACCATCAAATTCACGCAAGTACGACATGAGCCAACAACATAACCTCTGGGGTTTAGGACAGCAATAAAATGTACCAATCACTGGTTTGAGAGTCTCACAATAACAAAACCTCTGCACAAGCGTTGAACTTACAAGTAATGCCTTAAAAACATTCAAATGTGGCCTATTCAGTTGTCTGAAGTTTGAATTAATTCTTACCGTAAAAATCGGCAACATCTAGCATTCAAACCTGTTTAAAGCCCAAACATAACCTGAAAGCACTGATAACTAGCTTTCTGTAAAAACTATGGGCAGGAATAGAAAATACATTGTACTAGGTCTATACATGCATTGGGTTTGGTCAAGTAGCAAGAATAATTGAACGCTGTATTGATTCTTGGTCAGTCAGCCCCCCCACAAAAAAAAAATAAACATTCAAGAAAACATAACTAAAAGAATACCTTGTCAAGTCTTTACATAAAAACAATATTAAGATCTTCCGTATCAAGAATCCCGAGACCGGCCTCATTGAAAACTTGATCTGTTCTCCCTTGCAGGTACTACCCTGAATTTGTTTTCTACGATTTTTTTTTTGTTAGACAGATAATGCCGATTACACGAATAGGGTTAATTTTCTAAATGGTCGAGGTTCGACTATTGAATGACGGACAAGATTTTCTTATTTCTATCGAGTACTCATTGGCTGGTCACTGGAATAGAAAAATGCAGGTCAATTTGGGCAGATATACTTGGCCCTTTTCACTCCTTGCTTGAATGGTTCCCCACATGTAGTCACCTATTGTATGTGTCTCACATGACGGATTTGCCCCAATTGTGCGCGTCTGCAGTAAAAAGTGCTTATTTTCACGGTAGAAATACAGTTCAAACTGGAAGATCTACGTAGCACAGGTACATGCACATCCTCCAGTCATAATAAACACGTGTACCATGTTTCATAATCACCCAGTGACAGCTGACAACTGCAGCAAACTTTCTATGTATACAGATGTACATTTATTAAACTAAGAACTTTTATCATTGGATTATAGCATTGGAGCACCCATAGAATTCCCTGGGGTAGTACCATAACCGATCCCCTGGTGGTACATACAAATCCCATATTTTTTTAGTTAAAAATATTCTTAATTCCTTGATTTTTTTTGAATTGCTAAACCAAAAACCTTATCATTTCCAGGAAGGGGACACAAATCCCACTCACAATATCTCCCCTTGCTTGGATAATAATGTCAAATCTTGCTCATCATCCGAATTATCTATGCCGAAAGTTGAAATTTATATCTAGACTTTATCGAAAGTGTACGCTTTCCGATCTGCAAAGTTTAATCTGCACTGGTATCCATGTATAAATCTTCAAGTCGATATCCATATGTACGCATATCCTGGATCTACAACAGGTGATCAGGAACCGTTAACTGCATGGTTATTCTAAGCAGATTTAGAAATAATGCATGCCATTCCAAATTCTGTGTTTGTTCCACATGCAGAGAAACCGGGCTTTAAGAAAAAACACCGATTGTATTGTAAGACACTTGGTTGTGGGTGTTGGGCCGGTTTTTCATGTTTGGTCTTAAATGACCAGGTCATTATAATGTAGGGAATATGGTTTATTCGGAATTCTATTGTACACGTACGATCTACGTGGATATTTGCATAAAAGAGCGGACAGTCAACTATATCGTAAATAGAGCTAGGTTTCATGCAATGTCTGAAAGTGTCCCATTGCACGGTAATTGGAGGGCCATGCACAGAAACACGTGGTTTGAACTTTGTTTTTACTCCTAAAAGCTGCAAATATTGTGAAGTTGGAAAACGTTCGCATACACAGGTGTGAAAATCTGCATGCAAAACTGCCGAATACTAAAACCATCTAGAATTCTGTTCCAACATCATGCAGGACCATTATAATTTTTTTAGTTAGTCAAGTTATTTCAGATTGCAAATATGGCCAAGTTATTATTCATGGAAAATGCCCGTCAATGTTAATTCTATTATGTTCATTATGTTCAAAGTATTCGTTTGAATATTTTAGATTTCGTGACCTTCGTATGGTCAAGTTGTATCGGCGACTGCCAATTTCAAACCGAATATTGCGACTGCCTAGGCAAAGCCCTCAAAAATCATTTTGAATAGGCGTTTTCTTGAAATGTTTTGGCTCTGCACCGCGAAAAATAACTACCCTGTTTTTTTTTGGGGTTGCAGACTATCTGGAATACAAACAAAGAAAAAACTTACCGAAAACAAGCTTAGAAGAAATAAAGGTAACATCGTCAACGAAAGCTGCAAATAAAGAATGCAACATCTTCCCGGTTAGACTTCGTAGGATATAACAGATAATAATCCATGTTAAATTTTATGGGTCACGTTATCAAAAAATTAAATTTTAGTCCAGTTCTCTTGCAATATTAATTCTCCTTTATCGGACAACAAAAAATGAAAAACCTACTATTATTTTACTTTCCAGTGCAATTTTGGCATGAAGATCAAAAGGCTAAACCTCTGCGTGGTCACTTCATTGTAAATCTCACAATTGTTCTATCTGGACTGAATGACCATGGTACAATAAATCAGCAGGTCATAGAAAAGGACTAGCTAGACTACAAATCCCAATTGGCCTAAAAGTGGATATATTGTTTTCATACTTCCATATTTTTAAGCAGGCATATTGTGCTAGTTAATATGTTCGAATGTCCAAGTAAACATTGCTGCTCCAAAACAACCCATGACGCATTGCATAACATTTGCAGCACTTCTCAGATGTAAACATCTGAGAAGGCAGTGACCAATGACACGCATGGAAGTTTGTTAAGAGCAGCAAGGTGGACTTGGGACTGTTTATTCAACCTGGAACACAGGTACTGGCTAAAGCGGGGGGAAAATACATGTAGATCTGATTTTTAGGACAAAGCCGAGTTCTTGTTGCACTGGATCTTAAAAGCGATAAACAAAACAAATCTAGAGAACCAGTGTGATCAGCCATAACTCTTCAATCTTCATACATAAAAACAATTTCTATATTTACAAGTGTAATTATTCCACTAACGGTATACTTACCAAATACACACAAAACAAAATCCGAACTGAAGGGAGAAAAAATACCGACGATAAACTTTCGCCTACACCACGACCGTTCCTAGTACAACGCAGTTTGGATGTTGGGCGCTGTCTTCCGCCTTTTATACTGTTCGGAGTTGAACGTGCTCCGAAAACATGAGCCTGGAATCTCTGTTTATTTCTTATGCAAATAGAAGTCGCATGGATAAGTTTCGCGCGTTGCACACCCCGCAAAAACTGAAAACGTGGAGCGTGCAGACGGCAAGCTGACGACGAGCTGGCATTTCAAACGTCTGCCTGCGAGAAGGAAAGCACGGAGAGCTGAGCTGGCGTGTAAGACGTCGCAAAATTAGAACATTGACGCAACACGCCAGTGGCATATTACTGCGCTTCTAATTTAATGAAACGGTTTGGTGAACGGGATGGCGGGAATGGCACGGGTCACAGTGCTATTTTGGACGTTTTTGGACCGTTTAGGATGAAACTTGGCATCAAACCTCAGCTACGCCCAGAGCATTGCGAAATGAACAGAATTAGCATGTCTGCAGTACCAGTGATGGTGCTATATTGGACACTTCGGAATCAAATGAAGCTATTGTTTTTCACCTGCAGCCACAATTGATCCGATTAATGGTGAGCTGATTATTCATATACGGTTTATTTCATTGGCATTTGTTTATTAAGTTAAAATACTTCATCGCGAAATGTCAAAGGATATTTCAAGTTCCCCCACGGCGCAAAACAAACCAGTATTAGTATAAACACCTCAACAAAAGTAAGTTTCCCCCTAAATATTGGATAATATTTTCTAAGATATTTATGCGATTGTAACGAGATTTCTCACAAAACATTAGTTTGACCAGCGCAACAATCAGTGAAGATGATTACCCTGTAGGTGGTGCTATGCCTGAATGAACATGAATTCAATGCAAGACGGTGGCATTTCAAAAATTGCAAAACAGATTATCAAAGACAGATTTTATTCAATCACGAACACATCCTAACAGTTAGAGCAAAGACAGTGATATCCAATTACACGGTTGACTAGAGCAACAATCGGTGAAAACGATTACCATGTACGTGGTGCTATGCCTAAATGAACATGCATTGAATGTAAGACAGCAGCATTTCCATAAATTGCAAAACAGATTATTAAAGAGATATTTTGTTCAGTAACGAACAAATCCTAACCGGTAGAGCAAAAACAGTGATATCTAATCACACGATTTGACCAGAGCAACAATCGATGAAAAAAGATTACCCTGGGCCTGGTGCTATGCCTGAATGAGCATTCGTTGAATGCAAGACGGTAGCATTTCCATAAATTGCAAAACAGATTATTGAAGACAGATCTTATTCAATAACGAACAAATCCCAACCGGTAGAGCAAGACAGTCCTATCCAATCACACGGTTTGACCAGAGCAGCAATCGGTGAATATATGATTACCGTGTAGGTGGTGCTATGCGTTAACCCTGTCAGGCCTGGAGGACCATTATGGCCCTCTCCTACCAAACTTTCTCTCCTATCTCCGGAGCGACAACAAAATGAAAGCAGATTTTTTAGTTTGTCATATTTGGGTGATTTTGAACGTAATTGCATACTCCCAGAGCAGAGGATCATGGGTAAATCATTGGGACTTTTGAGACCTGTCCAGGTCTGGGGGGCTATTTCGGCCCCCCGCCCAATAGTTTTCATACCTCTGAAGATTGAATGCTGAAACTTACCACACTACACCCTTGGGTCACGCTCTATCAGAACATGATCCAAACATTTGATGACGTCACAGTGGCGTCATTTTCAAAAGGCATTTTTTTGTCAGATTTTTCGAATTTTTTTATTTATGTATTTTCTTTGCAAAAACTGCATGATAAACAAGTAAATAATAGTCCGATGTGAAATAAAATCATTTTCACCCACTTTTCCGGGAGGAAAAGCAGAACGTTTGAAGAAAAATGACGAAAACATCACTTTTCTGGTACCTCGCATGGCCGCCATCTTGGATTTATCCATGATCCTCTGTTCGGGGGGTATACAAATACAGTGTACGCTCAAACTGACCCCAATATGGCAAACTAAGAAGTCCGCTTTCATCTTGTTGTTGCTCCGAAGATAGGAGAGAAAGGAAGGTAGGAGGGGGCCATAATGGCCCTCCAAGCATGACAGGGTTAAGGCATAGCACAACCTTCATGTACACGGTAATCATATTCATTGATTGCTGCTCTGGTCAAACCCTGTGATTGGATAGCACTGTCTTTGCGTTAGCGGTTAGGATTTGTTATTTAATCAAATCTGTCTTTGATAATCTGCTTTGCAATTTATGGAAATGCTACCGACTTGCATTCAATGCATGCTCATTCAGGCATAGCACCACGTACAGGGCAATCTTTTTCACCGATTGTTGCTCTGGTCAAACCGTGTGATTGGTAGCACTGTATTTGCTCCACCTGTTAGGATTTGTTCATGATTGAATACAATCTGTCTTTGATAATCTGTTTTGCAATTTTTGAAATGCGACCGTCTTGCATTGAATCCATGCGCATTCAGGCATAGCGCCACCTGCAGGGTAATCATTTTCTCTGATTGTTGCGCTGGTCAAACTGATGCTCTGTGAGAAATCTCGTTACAATCGCATGGCTATCTTAGAAAATATTAGCCAATGTTTAGGGGGGAACTTACTTTTGTTGAGGTGTTTAGAATGGCGAAATCTGGTCGTATATTTGATGGGGGTATAATGTTATAGCTTATGTGAAAATGAGGCAATGAGGATAAATAATGTGGGTATAATGTTAAAGGTATAGCGGAAATTGGCGGGAAATGGAGCAAATGAGGATCAGAAATTGGGCGTAAGTGGGTTAAATGTTAAAGGTATAGGGCAAATCCGGAGGGAAATGAGGATCAGGTTGTAGGATATATCCAGTCCATGCACAGCCATACATGGCACCTGGAAGAAGATGACTAGGGGGTCCAAGCGTAATGTTATAAGTCTAGGCCATGTAAGAGGTGTAGGGTAAAGAGTGGGCGTGGCTGACATCACATCCATTAGCCAATGAGACTGTCATGTTTATTGCGAGGTGCATCCTTGTCTATGTATTGGTCGTGGAGAAAATTAACCACTCGGTAGCCTACACTTGAAGTGACTATTCTGATTGGAGGATGCGTTTTTTCAGAACATTCCACTGTAGTTTCCAGGTTATAATCCCAGTGAGAGATAGCCTATGGATATATGCAGCGAGGGCGGATATGTATACGTCTAGAATATTATATTATATCTTCATTTATATCCAATTATTTTTAGGATGACACTTTCTCAGTAAAGCACAAATACTAGTGCTGGATGGGTCAGTCCCGTGCGAGACTCGAACCCGCGTCCTCAGAGTTTGGCACCAAATCGTCAGCAGTAAATGCAAGCGGCCTAGACCACTCGGTCACCTCAGCTTCCACAAAAGAGGAAGTTCGGAGATCGAAGTCTAGATTACGTACATTTACTACCCTTCTGATATACATATAATGGCCCAGCTCCTAAAGCCGGTATTATATATATACTATTGTTCATTGTTCTATGTGGCATCTTATGTT
This sequence comes from Hanleya hanleyi, assembly GCA_036873755.1. Classification (NCBI taxonomy): domain Eukaryota; kingdom Metazoa; phylum Mollusca; class Polyplacophora; order Lepidopleurida; family Hanleyidae; genus Hanleya; species Hanleya hanleyi. The sequence goes on from JAVTVY010022054.1 coordinate 25,329, forward strand.
TTGTCTCGCGCTGTAAAAGACGATGGGAGGGTCTCGAGGCCATGGGATGACTTTTGTTGAATGGACGTTTGGGGTCGAGATGGACCAATATTGGTCCGATTGGGCCGTGTGAGGTATCAGTTTGAAGCATTCGTGGTGAAGCGTCCGACTGGACTAGTGTATAGTCTATTTTCGTCATTCTGCGCATGCGCAGACAGGGAATTGTGGGAAAAGGGCATTTGAATGGATGTTTTGGGGTCGAGATAGACCCATATTGGTGTGATTGGACCGTCTAAGGTCTTATTTTGAAGCTTTCTTGGGGTAGCGTCGGGTTGGACTGGTGTGTAATCCGGTTTTATCATTCTGCGCACGCGCAGTCTGGCCGTAGTATAGAAAGCGGGCATTTTTGGGGTTCGTGAGGGTGTGTTCGAGTGATTGAGGGACCATTCTTGGTACTAATAGGTCGTGCAGGGTGTCATATTGAAGCCCTCGGTGTGTATACCACGAATTGCAAGATGTCCGTCTCATCTGTGACGTCATCAGTAGAAGTAGTAGCCAAAGTGGGCATTTTGGGGGTGTAGAGATGGACCATCCCTGGTCCAAATGGGCAGCGTGGGGTTTCATCTTGTAGTTCTTACGCATGCGCAGTTGGGCAGTAGTAACGAAAGAGGGCATTTTGGGCGTGAGCAATGACATGTTTGGGCAATTTAGGGACCATATTTGGTTCAAATGGACCGTAGCTCTTGTGGTGTACTTGACCCCAATAACGCATGATGGTCAATAGTATTTTATGGTTTAGATGGCTGAAATTTATAGTGATCAGATTCAATTTCCTTTTCAATGTGTGTAAAATTGTCCGTATCCATGAAAACACTCGTCCAAAATAGCACTGTCATCGGCCGTAGTGCATGTAACGCGACGTTAATTTTAATTACTATCAATGGAAGGCGTTCAGCAAAGCAGCTGACACACTTACCCTCGCCATGTGCAGAAAACATACTTCGCTTAGCCACTGAGACCTAAAGGTAGGTGCACACAGAGCTTAGTGCCTGCGTGATCGCAGCCGCAAGACTCTTTGCGAGGACGCAAATGTCTGTGTGCACTGGAGACCGCAGTCATTTAGTGCTTGCGTCCCGGGGCGCAGTCGGAATCGCAAGGATCAAAATGATTTGATATTTGTCGGAGCCGTATTCGCCGCAGCCATAGGACGCATATTGTCTGTCAACCTCGTTTCCAGGGGCCATTACGCGCAACCTCCTTCCCAGGGGCCATTCCGCTTTTTTTACCTAGGGACGACGCTGGCTGACAAGGATCGCAGCAATTATTGCGTCCTCGATGTCACACATGATCGCAACAGTCTAGAGGATTGCGTCGTCGCATGACTTTGGGGGAATACGGCTTGCGGCTGCGATCACGCAGTCACAAGCTCTGTGTGCACCTACCTTAAAAGGCAAACCAATCACTCGGTACAATCTCGTACTATAATGCAGACACTGGCAGGAATTCATATTGGCATCCATGTTGAAAGCACAGTATATACGGCAACGATTTGGTGTAAGACTCACGAAATATAATTGACAAAGGATTTGCTGCAAGTTGTATTGTCAGTCTTTTGTCCAGGATATTACCTTTTCAATGGGAGGTCTTACACCAAAGCCTTGCCGTATATACCGCCGAAACTCTGCGAAGCGCATGTCAGTTGTATGGATTCCCTTGCCATGGAGATCAGATTCAGGTGAGAAATCTGGAGAAACAAATCAAATAAGGCGAGATCTTTCGCTAGTTGAATCAAGGGAATATTCAATTCATTTAGATATATAGTTTATCTCCTGATAAGAGAGAAATAAAACGAGGATTTGAGCGGACACGCATTCTATAGTATGTGCTGTGCCACACGTCCGGTGGATTACGGTTTACAGCCGAGAGCTGTAAAATCCTTACTATTAATTCGCTTACAGTCAAAAATATTTGTGAATACCATGTACTATTTGGAATTATTTATTGTGAATATAATGCATTTTTTTTAATAATTCGCATGAGAAAATACGTTCAACCTGTAACCATCTGGGTCATCTATACGCGGTAAGACTGGATGGCGAAGTGTACGCAATGAATATACGTTGTGTCAGAAGTCCATAAAACTAGAAGTGTCTAACGATCACTTAGACTAGGTAGACTGCAATGGCCACCGTCAGCCTTCCTATAACGCTTCATATGACGTAAGATATAAAAGCTGCGCATAACAATCTCCAAAATCTCCACTTTGCGCCGATCGGCTTGCAGACGTTATAAGTCGGCAATTGTCGACAGTTGCATTACAAATATTTTGAACTGATGAATCATGGGAATTACCTGACGCCCACATGAAAAAGATTTATGCTGGTGAATAAGCCTTTCTATTTTGCAGAATTTGACGAGTTTCAGTAAGCATACGTGCTTATAGTAAAAACATTATTCAATAAAGAAATAAGAAAAAGTGGTCGTCGCTTGTCTCCAAGTCCCAAAATCAGTGAGAGGACTAGGAATTCCTATGGATTAGTGTCCATTCTCATATCTTTTTCTTTAGGGATAAGTGTCCGTTCTTAGTTGCGAATGTGGAAAAATATATCCCAGATGGGTTAGAAGACAGGCACTATTAGCCACAGAACAATCTAAACCATCCCCATCTTGTTTTTTTTTATCATTTTATTTCATACACATTTGGATTTGGTGCTGTTATACGGATTAGATTACTCAAGTATTGGCGAAGATATTTTTTCATAAACGACGGCTGAATACTGAATGTCAGAGCAGTAATAAATATATACATTTTGACATATGAATTATTGCAAGTCAGTCTCGCACGTATTATGCAAGACAACAGACAGAATATTGATTTTTTTTAAATTACTTTCCAATATTATGTGTTTTTTCTTTCTGGACTTCTTTCTGGCAGTCCTATAAGAACATTTTTGTTTTAAATTTTATACTTGCATGTCAAACATGTTACAGTTGGATTTTCCCTGGGACAAGGGACATTTTGACATATGACTTTACTAAATATTCAAACAAAATACACCATACTATATATTTGGGTAAATTTCTAATAAAAATTCTAAAACATTCTAAATGACAGCCATGGTGACGCAACTTGGTGTTATCTTTCTTGAACTCGTTTTCGTCTATTTTTCTAGATCGATTTTCCGGGGGGCGGGAGGGGTTTTCTTCCCCGATATTTTCTATCAAACCCTAGTCAATATGATAGAGAATAATAAGTTTCGGCAAAATAAACGGCTTGTGTCATTTAAGACAAGACGAATGCAAAATAATGGACAAAAAGACCGAAACAACTATACGAGTACACCCCGTGGCCGCCATTTGATTTTTCCATGATCCTCTGTACCTAGGATTATGCAATAGTCTCAAAATGAAAAGTTGAACAGTTTAAATTATGGCCTCCGGTCCAGATAGGGTTTTAAATATCAGAGTCATAACCGATATTCCGGGTGCTGTCACTTTGAGAGACAGGCCATGCGATGTGGCCCCGTGTATTGCATTTAGGGCGAACACTTATCGCAAATGGTAAACTTGCGAAAACGGGTTCAACGAAGACTGGAGACTATATATTGAATATATTCGAAAACAACAAGACCGTATCCAACGCACACAAATAATAAATCTGGAAATATTTCATTAAAATTCAGATTTAATTTTTTTTTTTTTTTAAATAATCGTTAGACGTGGAAGGATGTTGTCTTCATGACCTCTCTCAGACTGTCAACGGGCTGTGCCATCCCTACCTGGGTTGTCTTTGGCGAGAATTTCAAGATTTGAAAAAAATATTTATTGAGTGAAATGTTCGTAATCGTGCACAATTGATTGTCCACCTTAGTAGTTTGTACTGCATTGAAATGGAAAGCATGAGAAGTAATTCCACACAAAAATGCATTCTGGCATTTGTTCCTGCGTAAATACATTTTCTTGAGATGTTGGATCCTAAATGTGTAACAGGGTTATGACGCTCATTTTGAGACCTTTTTCAGGAGTGTTAGTTATATATATTCAATAGTGGAACAGTTTTAAATCTGTGGGTGAATATATTCGACATCTCACATATATCTGTTCTAGATATTATCTGACAGAGCAAGAAGAAGTTAAAAAGGCAGTAGAGCAAAGACTTCATTCAAATTCTCTGTCTTGACTTTTCTCGAAGAGATAGATCTCTGTCAATGTGGCGGATATGCAGTATCAACCGCCCTGCTTTTAGCAAAAGCCCACCAGTCAATGTGTAATGCAGGCTCTACTTTTCCTCGATTTTATCACCCAAACAAGTACTCTTGAAGTCTAGTCAGGACTGACTGACCACCCTCCATATTGATATTTACAGCTCCTAGCATTTACGACCCCTCGACAGAAGTGGTTCAATGATTGCGTTATCTTTCCCAATGTTGAGCAGATAAAATAAACTTGCAGATGTATGTTGTATATTGAATAGGGGTGTTTCCAATAATGATACTTTAGCCCGGCAACCAGTCATAATTCAAGCGGACATGATTACTAGCCCAAATCGTCTGGCTATTATACGTATACGTTGATGAGTCGGATTTTGAGCTGAGCGGTTTTTGTATATGTAGGTGATTTGGTCATGAAAACTGATTTTCGATAACACGTTGGTGGCTATAACCCTAATGACGTTTTATCCCTCTTACAATCACGTGGGAAAGTGTGTTTCTATTCGTTTTCTTGGCAGGTTTAAATTATCCTGAAATCTGGCATCGCTAATACACAACACGACATTAATTTGTCAACTCCCTGCAGGTAACGCAAGGCGTGAAATCCCGTATGTAATCCGACGTAGGAAGTTAAAGGCCATGATCGACTGCCAGCCCAGGGATCTCGTAATGGCAATTACATTAGTGTCGTCGTTACATGAGGGAGGTGGCAAGCTAATTCATTAGGCCTGAAACCCGAAGGCGTGTTTCCCCTGATACAATGTACGTACTTGCCAATTAGATGGCAGGTGGGCATCGCAATACAATTAAACTACCCTGCGACTTCGCCCATGTAACAATACATCAATTTAATTGCCAACAGGAGATCTTATCGGTCTTGTCTTTAATTTGGTACTTCGGGTTACATGGACTTCACGCCTTGCAGCACCTGTGTGCGTTGATAAACTAATGTTGTGTTATATCAGCGATGTTAGATTTCAGGATAATTGACACCTGTCAGGTAGATTGATGGATGCACATTTCATCCCTTGATTGTAAGAGAGATCATCAGGGTTTAGGTAAATTGTATTATGAAACCCATCCTGCCATGGATGTACACTGCATCATTGGATAGACGAGGGGTAAAACGTCTTCAGCTTTCATGTTGGTTAATTTTGCTAATACATGGACCGTCATCTTAAATATGGAAATCATGCATGGTTGAATATATTCAAGTGTCCACTTAGTTTATGTTGGTCTATATGTCAAATATTATAACCATGCCAAGTGCTATAACTTTGAAATCTAGCAAATTTTGAGTTATTTTAGGGATTCATTTTTTATATACCATGGCGGCCATCTTAAAAATGTTGAAAATGGCGGCCATCTTAAAAATGGTGGACATTTTGACAGAAATTCGAGCGGACGCTTACTTAACATTCGCCAGAAGGTCAAGTATATTATAACCGTGTCAAATTTGATTGCCAAGTCCTTGAAATCCAGCAGATTGGAAGTTAATTTAGTGGTTTATGGCTGATTTTGCTAATGCATTGGTGATCATATTGGATATGGCGGCCATTTTGGAATAATTCATGGCGGCCATTTTGGAATAATTCAAATGGGTTTTTTCAGTCGGTCAAGTACTAAATCTTTGATCTTTCTTGCCTCAAATTGCTGTGTCATTATTCATACAATCCTTTTACATACGGGTTGCGGTTGACCACCATTAATATATATAAATATACTGAACTCGAAATCTCCGATTATTGGGTTTTGATATTTTTATCGCATACTACAACAATCGTTACAAGATTAAAAATTGCAATTTCGAGTGAGAGAACAGCAATTGGTCTAAATTATACAGATAAACATTACGAAATGCTTGAAAGCGTACAATATATAGTTTAAAGGGGCACGACTGTGGGATGGGCACGACTATAGGATACTGCAAATAGTGTTTTCTATTTTGTGATGGGGACACTTCGACGCCTAGCAAGGGATCATTTCAATCCATCGCTTTCGGGAGGTATGTCTTCTTTCTATGAATGTGATTGCGCCGATCTCGGCTCTCACGGGACCAATCGGATGTGACCATTTGAGAAACGCCCTAATATACTCAAATAACACCTGTTACCGCATGGCTACCTGTAGTATGATCGCATCATGCGTTCGAATGGACAATCACACGAGTGTCCGCATGTGTATCTATCATTTGAGACTCGAGAGAAGGTTGAAATCACAAAAAGACCCCATCAAGTTGTGTTGGAATTAAATGCAAAACATTGCGATATTATTAAGCGTTGCTGACAATTACATTGCGTTCAGGAAGAATACGCGGATGCGAAGCGAAAACAGCCAATAAAGATCTGTATTGGCTTTGTAAATAAACGTCATATCTTCTCATTGAGAAGAATGGAACTCAAGTGAGCAAGTTCGGGCGATCCCGCTCCCTAGAATGGAGGTAAATAAGGTCGTTTTTGCTCAATAAATCGGTTTTCGTAACGGATTCAGCAAAATCCTCTTGAGGCGCACACAGACATATATATCCGCATCAAATGGTAGTAAATAACAAATAAATTGCCATCTATCTAATTTGCATAATAATAGGCCAAACATCGTTGTTTACACAGCATTGACTGGTTCTTCGAATGGCAAATTAATTTAAGAACAATCTAATTTAACAATAGATAAATTAATGCGCCTGAAGATTTGTAGCATTGGTTAAGAAGGAATCAAAAGTTATTGAGGAAAAACGACCTTTTTACCTCCATTTTAGAGAGCGGGATTGCCATAACCTGCATATAACGATCCCCACTGAACTCCCATGAAATTACTGGAATCTTCCCCGCCCCCTCTCAATCAACAGACTTACCTAATACGACAATGTACGAGGTTGTCCGAGATAAAATAGAACAAGATGTAGTGTAAAATAAGAATTATTCAGACTACGTTAAGAAATGGTCACCGTCCTCGCCCTATAAAACAGCAGCCAATATGAGTATTTACACAGCGACTGGTGACTGTTCTGTGCTTGGAATTGTTCTTCAGGTAATGGTATCTCGTTTTGAAGGCATCACAAATGAACATTATTTACACAGCTACTGTTGAGTGTTTAACGAGGAAATGCTCTCGAAGAAAATGGATGGCGAGGTTTAGATGCGGTTCTCTCGTTGGAAAAGCTCCAAAAAGGGTTTCTATAGTTTTCACGGGCGGTCAGTTCAGTCAGTTTAAAGAGAGCGGAAGACTGTTAAACTTGATGTGATGGCCATCCAGTGGATTAGTGTACCTTCTTTTCTATTGCAACTAAGGATGCCATAGCTGATAGGAGCCGGACACTTTTAGTCACCGGACATCCCCTTCACAACGGATGAAACAGGTCTGTTTGCGACTCGCGGGCATATATGTTGGCTCCATAGGGTTGAGCACAGGCGCTATGGTAACATTGGACCTATCAGAGATATCCCATTATCCGATATAGGTCAAACCCAGTCTGATTAAAAAGAGATACAGAAACCGATTCCCTAACTGTCCTCGAACTGCACGAAATTCTGCGGAAGTCCCGGAAATTTTCGACTCTCCTAAATAGTAAGACGGAGAGGGTGACATGAATTCAAATTTCATATTGAATCGGCTCCAGTTGACAATCAATCCACAGCGGGAAATGGTGATATTTATATCACCACCGTCTGACGTTGGAACCGTATATAGCTGTTTTCTACGAAACTTCGTTTAGATCATTTTTTTTTTTATAAATACAAAGCAAATTTCCATTATAGATAATTCTTCATCCCTTTCCGTAATGGTTAGGGGTCGGTCATATATTTCCCTGCAGCATGGCAACTCTAATTCTGTTTATTTTGAAATTTGTCACCCTGACTAGGTCATATATGCCGGTGAGATGGTTGCGTAAGAAGACGCCTGTGGGATGGCATACCTTCCGCTGATTGGTGAAATATGATGTAGCCGTAAAGAGTTATTTTCATGCCAGAAGGTAATCGAATGACCTTGAGATAGAAAGAAGGTCATATCCAGTTAGAGAATCGATTTCTGGATCTGTTTTAATCAGATAGGGTTAAACTTGAGAGAGAGATCTCTTCTTGAAGGTGTCATGGCGACTGGTGAGTGTTCAAGACTTGGAATAGCTCTTGAGGTAGATATACCTAGTTTTGAAGACGTTCTGGCTCTTCCTGAACTCATAGCCCTTAATGATGGACAATGGATAGTTATGTTCTTTCAAATATCTCTCAAGGTATGAGCGAATAGAACGGAGCGATTCCGCCTCGTACTCGTCCCCACTCGGTTTCTTGACCGCGGTGAAAAAGTCGACGAGATAAGCGTCCAACTCGACTGGAGAAATAGTTTCAACACATCTTGTGTCTTGGTAAGGACTCTCTGACAGCCAGTGTTCAAAGCTTCTCACGGCATTCACCATGTGTTTGACGGTATTTGCTGGTTTGCCCTCGATGTTGACAATCCTTGACCTGATCAGCGTGTTCATATTTTGTCGCGTCAAATTCGAAGAGAGTGTTCTTGACAAAAACATATAACTAGATGAACGGGTCATGTTGAGGTGTTCCGAAATATTTTTCGAGAACGCTATGCCTCTGCTCAAATTACGGGTAAAAACTTTCCCGCTAGAAATCGTCGTGTCGTCCGCTTGTTCGTCACTTGTCAACAACAAGGCCGGGACTCTGGAATCCAGATGAGATCTTGTGGAGTTTCGTAGCAAGTCTGACGCCATAGAAGATCCAATGTCGATAGGTCTTCCAGGGTCCGACATCAAACCTGACAACAGAGAACCGAAAAACATGGGTCAGAAAAAAAGAAGCAGATTGGACGCAAAATGTGCATGGCTCAAGATGAGATAGCGCATACCGTGCAATACATGTTAATTTTGGTTGCCAGAAGAGTACATTTTCAAATTTCAGTTATAGGAGTTGGATTGAACTTGAGCTTGAAACATGTTGAGAACGTGTATTCAGGCACGCAGTATACATTGACCTTCAATACGAACTCTTCAAAGTGGGATCGTAGTCATATAAATATGTGTGGAGGCTGTGGCTAAAAGTGTCCAACCCAGCTAGGACATCTTCTCCACAATTGACACATAGGTCGGGCACTTATCCCTAAAGAAAACGAAATGAGAACGGGCAGTAATCTCCAGGACATTCTTAGTCATCACATGTACCTTGAATTTTGAAGAGAAAGAGTTGCATTCATGTCCTGGGGAAAGTAAGGGTGCGATACACATTATTTGCCTTGATAAAGGAACATTGTTACCGTGCCCTACGTTGCAGTGTGGTGTTATGGCCGTTCCTTCGCTACTACTGTTGCTAACTGCTGTTACGTCAGTTTTAACCGTAACAGAAAGACGTGTGAAGTCAAGGATTAACAATGAAATATTTATTTACAATAATAAAATCATATACAATTTAAGTAAGGTTAATACAACAAATGAATGTGTGAAACACAGTCTTACTGTTCAATGCTATATCGGTGTGCACTTTACAGTCCTTGTTTACGCGCACAAATCACTCTTCTGTATAATGGTAATCCAACACTGCTCAATTGTAAACAGTCCCAGTAAATGTCCAATATCCGATAGCCGTTAACAAATAGCGTAGATTATGCAGCAGCCAAAAGTTAAGGTAAATTATCTAGCAGTCCATAGTTACAGGCAAAGGTAAAACAGTATAACAGCCCCACATAAAAAGCCAGTTTGAATTCTCTCCTGAATGACTGACTGATGCGCTATTTATACTCTATGATGCATTCCATATCATTCTACCCATCAAGAAGCTTCTGAAATACACAACATTGCCGCATCATCTGACCTAGATATAATTTACAATAGTTTTCCAGAAAGCTCCAAGTGACTGACCCACATAATAGTACGTAAACAAGCTTGCGTCAGCTCTATATTCTAGAAACATCCACAATGTTTAATAATAGACTACAATACCATGACACTGCCCAGTCATTTGAGACCGATAAGTTGTCTCTTAAGACGTTTAATATCCTCACTCTCCAGCTGTCTAATAATACTTCCGGTCCTTGAAGAGTTTTAGCCGCCCTTGAAAAAACTTCTTTCACTGGGACGTTCCGGTCTGATAATATAATCCTGCTAGATTATCTCTAGATGGTTTAAAAAAATCTCGATAATTTCTGTAATGGCTCGTAAAAGCACCAATATATGGGGGTGAAGTAATACCCGAGCAAATCTCTCTTGCGCTTACTGATACCGTCTTACTGTGCTCATACACAATAATATTATGCAAGTTTTATATCGTATAATTGCTTTGTTTAAGGCTGCGTAAAAAGCGTCTATTTTTGTTTGAAATTGAGCTTTCCATTTTTTTAGTTTTTCGTATATTTGGACCGGGATTTCTTAATGTAATCAAAATAGGATACCTCAAACCAGAACCATATTTCTGTGTAAAGCAGAGGATGATATTGATGTTTCTGGTGTGCATGAGAAGGGGTTTTATATATCCAAAGGACGTGTATCATTTCCATAGATGTTTTGGAAGTTAAAATAGCCACTAAAGAAGGATCAACCTCTGAGCTGAATATGCGCATGTTTAAACATATATGGCCCATACTTTCCATTTACACTCTATAGACAACAGCCAAGGGATTTTCTTTATCGATGTCTGGATTTGGTAACAGCAATGACAAACTCAAGAGAACGATAACTAGACATAGCTTTTTGCAGAATCAGAATGAACTCTACAGTAAACCAAGTTTAGAATAAACGGCTTATACATTCTAAATAAGCCAGAAGAACTACAATCCCATGCAACATAGGCTACACATCAGTGCTTCTGGTAGATTCTACTCAAACCATGTAGGATTTCTCAAACAACTCTGTTGATAAGAAGTAAGAATGTAATTGTAATGGAATGGAACCAGGTAATAATTAATGGGTTCTTTCCACATTAAGGGAGTGGAGGACGTGCATTTCCCTGCTCTTGTGGGGCTACAACATGGCCATTTGTCGAATTTTTCAAAACAAGCTGAATTTCCTAACAAAAGCATCCAGACATCTCAAAATGGAATAAAAATCAACAAAAAGACACAACAGAACCATTTATGAGTTTTATGAGTGGTTCGATAGTGTGAGGGGACCGACCAAAAAATTGGCATTTTAAATTCAACGGTTGGAGGGTGCAAAGTGCTCCAGAGGTTGAAAATTATTACTCTGCAATACCCCCAAATTCACTCTTATTCACTTTCAACAAAAAGAACTTCTGAATGGTAATGGTTCTCCACACCCACCCCCGATTCCCCGCCCCACCCCCTCCTGGAAATAGGACTGAAAAGGCTCAGTTTATCTGTTATACCGCTGATATTTTCTAAGAATGTATGGTGTACTCCTGTTTTTATTACATATTCAACAAGCACTATATGTTTTTAGTATTATATAGCAAAATGGGAATAATTTGATCTTGGGAAGTTTGATTTATTGAGCATCCAAGAAGAAGAAAATAAAAATCAAATTTCTTTATGTATTCAGTGTTACGGCTTTTGAGTGACATATATACATTTGGCTGCCATATTTTTTTAACGAGTTTGGTGACACCCTATTTTTTTCATGGATCATCTCCTAACCTGATGAAAAAATTCTGAAATTTAAAAAAACGTTCAACCTCTAGAAATGAAGGTCCTCTACTGCCTTAATTCTGCGACAATGAGCTCTTGTCCCAGTGTCGGCGACACGTGCACATCATGTGGGCCACCGCTTAAGCTTTGCTTCGTTCTCATGATATCTTTCCTGAGTTTATACCATGGAGCGGTTTTTTCAACTATTGATAACTGGTGTAAATATGATAATATGGATCAAATATTTCTACTATTCCCATGAAATGACCAATACGCTTATATTTATGATAAATAAAAACTTCAGGTCGAAAATATACCAGTTATCATCGATTAGAAAGATATTCTGGGTTAAAAATACAAGTGTCTAGTCCGTCATTCAATATTCAGCCGTCGTTCATTAAAGAATTTCCGCGTTCATAATCCAAAGACCTAATTCATATAATAAAATTAGCACCAAATTAAAAGGATAAATCATAGTATACATAAAACTAGGCTAATTTCCTGCAAGACAGAAGCGGTCAACAGTTTTCAATGATGCCAGCAAGACTTCATGATGTTCCAAAAATATCAAATCCATATCGCTGATCTGTATGCTTAATCCATATGATATACGTTGTAAAGTCGTTATCTAGAGTATGATGTATCTCAGTCACGCTTTGATTGTGACTGTTCATATGAACACTATTGAGAATCTTGCGACATACGAAGACATAGCGAAGCGTCCGTATTGAATCGCAGCTCAGTCAGGTGTCACTGCACCGTCCGCTGCCATCGAGGTCAGACAGCCTAACTGTCCAGAGATTAAGCCCCCCCGACATGGGAGATCCGACTTGGTTTAAACTGTATATTTATTTCAAATGAAAATTGGGATCGGCGAACAGGCGGATCGAGATTCGACTTGATGCATAACGACAGTCAAATTAGACAGATGCATAACGACAGTCAAATTAGACAGATCGGTGGCGGCTGGAACACCAAAACTAAGTCCTATTGCACAAATCGATGATGTTGTGGCCTATGTATGCAGCATAGGCATATTAACAGACAATTTAAAACTGAGATATTCAATTATTTCTACATGAATAACAACACTGATCAACCACATATCAATTAAATAAGTATAAACGAGATTGCTGCATCTTCATCATGGTCATAATATATTGTAGACAAGGGCTCTATTCCATTTTTTTACATGTGCCGGAAGCAAAATGCGAAGAAATAGGTCAAATTTCCTGTCAACATCAACAACGCTGTACTATTTTCTGTCCATTTATATTACAGCAATATGATGACATCCTCGGAATGTGGCTTTGCAATGTCCAGTGCTTTACTGTGTCGAAGGCAAGTTAATTTTTTGCAACATGCGTAAAACAAAGGTGATTTTATAGATGTAACCATCTTTCACAATTCTGTTCTGTGAGTTCAAAACTCTTGTATAAGTGAACAGAAGGAAAGTTTATTAATTAAGGTGATTATTCAGTGAATTCAATCTAAAGCTGGCTCTGCGAATCCCGCTTGGACAGCAGAAAAAGTGACTGCTTCTTCAACTCGTAAGCCTGTTGACTCTTGTAGAATTTCAGGGATTTTGTGAGGGAGTGAGGGTATCCGTGATCCTTTAGGAAGCTGTTCAGATAGAATCTGATGGCACGTAGAGTCTCCGGGTCGTATTGTTCACCATTGGATCGTGTCACCGTGGAGAAAAAATCTGACAAATGGGCGTCAAGTTGAGGCGGTGAAATCTCTTCAACGGGCCTGCGATCTGTGTTCACGCCGCTTTGCTGAAGCCATAGTTCGAAGGTATACACGGCATGCACCATTCGCCTGACAACGTTTTTGGATTTGCTGATGATGTCCACTATCCTGGCTTTGATATGTTCGGCTGTAGCTTTTGCGATATGAAAACTGACAGTGGTTGGGGCGGGATTTTTTCTGCTTCTCCCACTTTCCCCTGCCTCACAGTCAGATCGGGCACGGATGTCCTGGGTGTCACACACCAAGAACTCCTTTCTTGCTGCAGCAGTTCGGTCTTCGTATCCATAGTAGGCGACCCCTAAACGTGCAAAGCAGAAGAAAACAAAACGAAGTCACTCCAGGAACCAATAAATTTAGTAATTACCGATATCGGAAACTTTTCCCCAAATGGTCACCATAAAATTTTGCCAGTTATAAAAATACATGTATATGACAAGACCTATCACAGACTATAAGAACATAAACGCCGAAATAAGATCATGACTTTATGACTATAGCGCCCAGAAGTTGTCGTTAATCTAAATATGACGTTGGGAATTATGGCATATCAAACTGAAAGAATGACGTGATCCTTCATCCATAATTTTGCAGATTACTTACAAAATCTCAAGTTCATGTTAAAGAGTTTCGGACACTACGTGTTTGCTATATTATTCTTTCTCTTGGGGGTGATCCAGACGGGGTGCGGAAAGGAGCCCTTAAGGACAGGAGCGCTTAGGACAGGAGCCCTTATGGACATGAACCCAGTGGTCTTATTCCAAAAGTGGGCACGAGCTCACAACTATATATTTGAATTGGGGACTATCGGACCAATTTGTTATACTTTTATTTTTACAAATACGGCAAGTTGGCACAAATTTTTTTTATTAAAGTGTAACTGTGGTACTTTTGCAACTTTACGTTATATCCAAGATAATCTTTCAAATTATATAATTTATAACCTGTTTCTTGTTTTACGACTTTTAATCTTCACATTTTCAATGCTATTTATGTTATTGTAGTGCACAACGCCCCAAGCATGTCAGAACTTGTGACGTTATTCACTCTTAGGAAAAAGGGTTCTAGGTAGAACCCTAAAGGGTTCTTCAGCTTATAGCTGTGGGAGAACCCTTTAGGGTTCTAAGTAGAACCCTTTTTGAAGGGTTCTAGGTAGAACCCTTTGGAGAACCCTTTTTTATCAAATGGTTCTAGGTAGAACCCTTTTGAAAGGGTTCTATGTAGAACCCTTTTCTGTCATATGGTTCTAGGTAGAACCCTTTCACAAAGGTTCTAGGTAGAACCCTTTTTGGCATATGGGTCTAGGTAGAACCCTTTGAATGAAAGCTTACACACCCTTTTATTGTTGGGTTCAAGCTTTAATATATTACACCGAACTAATGCACAAAATATTGTTTGAAATTGAAAGCAAGGAGAATAAGTTTTTCATGCATTCTAGTAGTCCAGGGCCAAATTTAGTAATATTCGTCAAGGTCTCCAATAATTTGAACGCTTCATAACACTTGAGATGCTAATTCCAAAACAATATTCCATCCATGTACAACTCTAATTTGTTTTACACTGTGCAAAATTGTGCTCTTGAAGATGTTAGGAAAGAAAGTTCTGCACAATCGGAGATTTGGATTTTTATCTGAACGAGTTGAAAGGCAGAATAATTTATTAGAGACCTTACCATACACATGCATGAATCTGAATTTTGCGTTGAAAGCTTTCTTGAATATTGCCTTAGAAATACATAGTTTGGGGTGTGATATCTCCATGACCCCAAGAATGATGAATAATTAAAAATACGACTGTTGATTTTGTTAGAGAAAAACATTTGTATTTATTGTGATAGATCTGGTTCCATTCAAAAAGATAGCAGAGAAAATCATGACCAGCAAATCTGATAAAAGAACTTTCACTTTCTCCTCAGACAAGTCCTCGCTCTCTGGTTACCACTGTTCAATATCATATTAAATGAGAATGTACATGCTGCTTTCAGAGTGTTCAATATTATGCCTCACATCAACCATGCAGGTTAGTTTGACACAAAAAGTTTGAAATGTGTCCATTCTGAGGAGACCTGTCCATTCAGTCCATCAATGATGTATCAACCCTGCTTACTCTGATGGGCACTGGTGTGTTCACATTTAATAAGAAAACAAACTTCTCCAGGAAGAGCATGGTCTTTTTTTAGTCCTTTGGGGTACTCTACACCAAACACATACTATATGGCACTCGGACCGAATGAAATATCCATGGTGGCGTCATCATTCAGCACCTGAATATCATCCAAGTAAATGGACATCTTCTCTGCATTTAACGGATTTCCTTCCCTGCAATTTTGCAGGGCCATTACAGGAGTTGGAATTTGGAGAATCTGAAACAGATTAAAAATGCGATTGATTTGCAAGCCGATTTTATACCAGTGTCAAGAAGCTTAGACATGGAATAGTTAAACAGTGAAACATGTATAAGCCGATCATTCTTAGGACCAGATATATATATTCGATTTTGACAGAATTCTGGTTTGTCAAGTTTCAAATACATGTTTACACTATACAGACGCGAACAATAAATTGTGTTCCCCTTCACTAAACTATAATTTCAGTATTACTGGATTGTGTTTCACTTTCACACATTCATATGTATATGATTGAATTCACCTGGCAAATATTTAAAAAAAAGCTGAATGCTACGAATGCTAGATAGAATAATCAAGATGTGTCCACTCCAAACATCCAGAGGCATATATAAAAGCATAGATAGGAAACAAGCAAAACATGTACTGGCACATATGTTCACACAGAAAATGTTAAGGCAGACATGTACTTTTGGGATACAGATGTCATAGCTAGAAAGTTCTGTGTGTGTCAGCTTCACACACTCACGTGTATGTGCTAGACTTCACACAGAAAATGTTAAGACAGACATGTACTTTTGGGATACAGATTTTTGCTAGAAAGTTCTGTGTGTGTCAGCTTCACACACTCACCTGTATGTGCTAGACTTCACATAGAAAATGTTAAGGCAGACATGTACTTTCGGGATACAGATGTTAGCTAGAAGGTTCTGTGTGTGTCAGCTTCACACACTCACGTGTATGTGCTAGACTTCACACAGAAAATGTTAAGGCAGACATGTACGTTTGAGATACAGATGTTAGCTAGAAAGTTCTGTGTGTGTCAGCTTCACACACTCACATTTATGTGCTAGATTCACACAGAAAATGTTAAGGCAAACATGTACATTTGGGATAGAGATGTTGGCTAGAAAGTTCTGTGTGTGTCAGCTTCACACACTCACGTGTATGTGCTAAACTTCACACAAAATATGTTAAGGCAGACATGTACTTTTGAGATACAGATGTTAGCTAGAAAGTTATGTGTGTCAGCTTCACACACCCGCGTGTATGTGCTAAACTTCACACAAAATATGTTAAGGCAGACATGTACTTTTGAGATACAGATGTTAGCTAGAAAGTTATGTGTGTCAGCTTCACACACCCGCGTGTATGTGCTAGACTTCACACAAAAATGTTAAGGCAGACATGTACTTTAGGGATACAGATGTTAGCTAGAAGGTTCTGTGTGTGTCAGCTTCACACACTCACGTGTATGTGCTAGACTTCACACAAAAAATGTTAAGGTGGGCATGTACCTTTCATTCTCATACATGTCATACGCCAGCTTACATATGTTAATTTTCTTGAACCAATTTCACGAAAATGGTTACACATAACAAACTGGATTGCAATTTTCAATACAAACTAGCTAATTGTTGCTTTGATAATATGCTTGAGACTCTTGATAAGTGAAGAACTAATTAGTAATAGACACAGAAAATATTTATGGATGACGACAGGCTAATAAACATGATGAATATCTGATCTGAGGCATTCATTTATCTTGCTGTGACTAATGTGGTCAGAAAAAAAGATTTAAAACTTACATGGCAATCTGACTTAGCTGATCAAAGAGGACTCGAATCAGCATGGTCTTTATCTTAGTCCTCCGTGAGCACTTCAGCTCTCCATCTTCAGTTTGGAGAGCCATATTCATTAATGGTGGGAAGCTCAAGAGTCCACATGTCCTTGGATTCTCCTGTTCAGGTCTCTCCCGCTCTGGTTCAGGAATAGATGGGTCAGCATTAGATGGTCCTGGCAATGATCTGAATAATAAATGTCGTTTCACATTGATTATAATACAGTAAACATAATTTGAAATTATACTTTCTGTTCAGTATTGTTCAAATAAAGTAGGGTCTGGGGTCATTTACCATGGTATGTACATGTCCTTGAGGCACTTTACCCAACTTTTATTCCAAACTCTTACAATTATGTTTTCTTAGGAGGGCTCTCATTAATACACATGTAGAAAAATATATTTCTCATAATTTGTGAGATTGGTTAGTTGTATAATTTCCAATGCAGTAATATAAGTCCCAAGAGATCAGTTCAGAAACACTGGTACTTTACTCATCTGACATGGCATCATTCTTCTTCAAGTCTTCTAAGGCGTCAAGAAAAAGAGTCTGTTTTCGAATTGTTGGGAAGAGCCTCTCTGTCATCCTCTCAGTCATCCTGGAAAGTGTGGGGCCATCTATTTCATTCTCTGAAAACAGTACAGCAAAGGGGAAATCAAATTTGAGATCTGCACCTTCGTATGCATTTCATTCCCAACTAAAGGGTGGAAATACATTTCACCTAGAGTGGAGAATGAATTTCATGGCAGGCGAAATTTATTTTAACATGGGTGGAAATTCCCCCAAAAATAAACAAATACTTAATTGATAAATAAATCCAATGGCAGTTATGAGCTGCTAAACTGGTTCAATTTAAGGGCAATGCTGAATATCCAAAGTGCATGTCCGATAAAATTCAAATTGTTTGTACTTAAAGAAATTGTCTTTAAACTCCCTCAATAACAACTGAAGTTGTACGACATAAATAACAAATGTAACATGTAGTTACCATGATTATTTTTAAGTTATTCCACTCTATAAACCATGGCATAACTTGACATCATATACAAATTGATATGATGATCACGTAATTTGAAAATAAACATGATAATGAATATCTGAAATTTCCAATGATCTCGTCAATTCCTGTAATTATCCAGAAGAATTACTCGAGTATAATTAACGGCACGACAGACTTTTTCCTGGAACTTTTCAAAGTTCTCATTTTTCAACATTAAGTTTCATTTTTCTGATTGACTGTTTACGCGCATTTAAAGTGCTAAGCTAATTCAATTAACAGTAGAAAATATCAATTAACATTGTAATTTTGCAGTTAAATTATATTAGAATTAGCAAGTGAAGGCAAACATGTGTTAAAAGTATGGCTATGAGAAATTGAAATATATCACATTTCTATAGGATTGTTATTACTGACCTAGAGCTCTGGTGAAGATAAAATGAACACTAAAATAGATAAGTGACTGTATACGTTGGACTGTAACGGTTAACTGTTATCTAAATCCCGGATGTAACCGAATCGAATCAGCAGGCCACTTGCCTGGGTCACTGTACACGTGGCACACAGCTGACCACGGTAGGCCTACGCTGTCCGCCAGGCCTATTGTTCCTGGCGCGAGTTCTTTGTTCACCGCTTGTTGTTCTGTGAATAGTTTGACGCGGATGGTTGGTCTCATTCAACAAAAAAAAGTTTGGAAATTTAGAGGAGCGGGGTATATGAAAAAATTAATAAACGTTCGTACGGTATTCGTATATTGAGAGATAGAATCCATGCGCCCCGATACACATGTTATATAAGCTAGCATACATGTACCCACGGCATGCCGGCCACAAAACTCTCGGAATTGTATTTGTAAATTAACCCGAATTACTGATCAACTGACGACACCATAGTCATTATTTAGGATGTTTGTAACTTCCGAAATTGATATACGTACCTATGACTGTTTCATGTAGTCTTGCTCCTGGATTAATCTGAAAACTCGGGAAGTGTCCAACGCTCGTTGACTGATCAAAAATGAGACTTCAAGATGGCGGGGAGATGTCACATGACAAATTCGTTGGCGCGAAAACAAAAATGACCGGATTTGATCCCCGAGGATGAAAGGGTTCTACCTAGAACCCTCAAAACTCGCAAAGAACCCTTTAGCGCAAAAGGGTTCTACCTAGAACCATCAGTGTTCGTGAAGAACCCTTGAAGAACCC
The DNA here is from genome assembly GCA_036873755.1 of Hanleya hanleyi. Taxonomy (NCBI): domain Eukaryota; kingdom Metazoa; phylum Mollusca; class Polyplacophora; order Lepidopleurida; family Hanleyidae; genus Hanleya; species Hanleya hanleyi. Next base: position 45,017 of record JAVTVY010022054.1, read on the forward strand.
TTTTTTCTTAGCGTGTATGGAACGATAAAGCACGTCACAACGCAATATTGTTACACAAAACTGTTCCATTCTCTGCATTGCCGCGACATCTCTCAGACGGTGCAGGACGCTCGAAGTATGACGTCGTTAACGTCATCTCTGCCGTCAAAAGAGGCAGTGCATATTTCTCTCCCACTGTAGAAAGCTGCATTTGAATCCTCTGAGACAGCATACGAGTGAAATGTTGGGGGGAAACTTTATTACGTTTTTTTAGTCACATGGTTATCTTGAATATGACATACACTTACGTAAGTGCCACACTTACACTTTAAATTATGAAAAAAATGAATATTGACTGTTCAACATATTAAGACGGGTGCTATTCTACTTTAGTTTGCTATTTAAGAATGCATTGTATGCCAAGACTTGCAAAATATACGGTAAATCAAAATATGAAAGTTCAGATCATGAAGCACAGGATATGATTATCCTCCTTGCCTTTACAACGTTCTGTCAGTTCTCGAACTTCTGAAGGGGTCATTTTGGGATATTCGCTTAGCAATTTTTTTACAGAATAACGCCGATGCAAAAAGGCTTCGACTTGCCCTTTCAGAAATCAATTAGGGCTTTGTGTGATCAGTGTGCATTGAAGTGGCTACATGGAGTGAAAATAAGACATCAATAGACATTTTTTCCAAGATATCTCATTAATCTAGAAATATACGGGCTGTATTTTTAAAACGAGTCTTCTAAAACGAATTGAAATGCATAGCTTCGTGGATATGACATAAAGGACATCAAGGGAATAACTTCAATAAAATTCAATTCATTTATTGATTTGGGCATTACTGTCCCTCGTCACAGTAGAGTAAATATACATTCAATCGGCTCACCAGGAGGGAACATACAAGATAATATAATAACCACGTATTATATCCGTTTATAACGGTGAATTCAAAAACATATTTACCTAGTCTTCTCAAACATCTTGAGAGTTCAAAGATAAGTTCAGTAGCCTTGAAAATACTTGATCTTTTCCAAAAATAACCACTAATTAGATTTTTTTCTTACATTACAATACAAAGGACAGTAAAAAAATGATTTCCATAACGTTATATTCGTAACACATTGTAGTAACTGGACTTGGCCAATTTATGTAGTAACTTGACTTGACGAATAATTCAATTGTCAGTGAAAAAACACATTTAATCCGGACAGAGATACGGAGCGGTGTACAAACTAGGCAGCCATTATCCACACGGTTTTGGGGAGTTCCGTAGTCAGGGGAGGTCACTCTAATTGACAGTCGGTCACCACGTTAATGAAATACCACACTCATACATACTCGATTTTCTCTTGGGATACTATTACTACGATGTCGGCCTATTTCAATTTGCAGCCTATATGCATGTTCTGATGCACGCAATGTGGTTAACGCGTTCGAGGTCAGATATGACAAGTTTTATCCAGTAACGTTCAAAACCGAAATCAACCTGGAGGTATTCATAAATTAATAGTCTTGGCGATTCTAAATTTCCATGCCACGCTGCTATAAAACTATTCAGTATTCTTTCGTTGAAATCTAACAAAATCACTCTTTCATTGACTGAAGTAAGAAATAGCCACACATCAGCTAATCCATTTGAACACAGAATGAATTTTAATAGTGATACCCAATTTATTGCTCCATTTTCAACTTGATTTGCTAAATGATTGTAACAATCTTTTAGAATACTATTTAAGGTAGAAACAATTTATTTGACAATCTGGGTTAACCTCACACAAAATTGTGTATACTTACCAAATTCGGTGTCAACATATTAACGTTAGGTATAATTTTTGCAGAACTTTCGAAGCATCCTATATAACGGGAGCATTATGAAAACCCCATATTTCGCAAGCATAATTCTTTACAGAATATAGTACAGTATCAAAGATTTCACGCATTATATTAATTTCGATATTATTAAGCCCCCCTAGTTCCACTGGATAAGCACGCAGTTCTCGCTTTTAACTCTTTATCTGCTAAAGTCTGCTGAGTGAAACACAATTTCCCATTGAAACTGAATACGACACTTCAAACTCTGCTCCGGCATATGACCACTCTTCGAAACGAAAACGAAAGTCGAGACCCTTTCGGAATATCATAACCTGTCTTATTAATGTTGACCGAGAGTTGTCTTTGGTCACAAAAATCATGCAAAAGATAACAGAGAAAATAACAGAGAAAATAACAAGATCATCATAACAATATTAGACAAATCGTCTTCTAGGTCAGCAATGAAAATAATACTGGCGACAAAACGTCTCCCTGCGTTATACCACAGTGTATGGGAAAGTAATTCGTTTTTATTCCACAATGATGTATACAACTCGAAAAGATGAATACAGCGACTTAATTATTTGAACAATTTTACCACTGGTCCCATAAAAAAAAAATTTATACCACAAAATATTTCTATTTATACTGTCAAATCTTTTCTAAAATCAACGAAAACACAATATAGCTTTTTTGATTTCGGCCAGCTGTTTGCTAACTAAACCATGCAGAGAGAAAATAGCGCCCGTATACTCTCTACCTCTTTTCTAAACCCAAACTGCAGATCAGGAATTACTTTATTCGAATTTGCCGAATTTAATACACCAGTAAACTTACAGAAAACTTGTTTAGTAATACCACGGTCACCCTTTTTAAATATTGGTATAACGAGACCATCGCTCCACGGATCTGGGAGATACCCCACATTAAAAGTTGCATTGAATAATTTAACAAGTACGGATAACAAGATACTATATACTAATTTGAAAAATTCGTTCAACATCTCATCAGTCGAAATCGAAACTTGGTATTGAAGGTACTGGCATGAGCATCGTGCATGTTGTCGTACAGGCATCATTTACATGATCACTTATTTAACTAAAGGTTGATTGATTATTAATATAAGATACATTGAGAAATAACAAATTGTTATTACTATTTGAAAATGAAAAGAAAAAAAATAGAATTTTGACCGAAACGAATAATTATTAAGCCTGGCCTACAAAAACCTTACTGCCGAGCAAACCTGTTCATTCAAAAATAGAATGTACCAAAATAGCACAGAGTCGGCATTTTACGTCATAAAAGACATCTTCCGGTCTTGACAATAGATAACGATCATACGGTCATGACATGACGGCATCCAAATGGAACATCATTGGAGGTCAAGACAGGATCACTCCATGTCATTTGGCTTGAATCGGCTTCAGAGATAACAGCACAGAAAACCCACTGTGTAAGTAGTTTACTGTTGGGCACGAATAACATTCGGATTATCTCTAGGATTACTAAATGTGCGTCATGCAGTTTCAGCTGACCTATATCGGCTCTCATGAATACGCCTGTACACAGAAATTGTCAAAAGATAAAAATTTCAAATCCAGTTCCTTCTCATTCACTGAAAGTTGCACAGATAATTTCCGCACTTCGAATTATCCCTATAAAGGCGACGCTTTGAAGGAAAGATACCCCATCACTGGAACTCTAGATGGAGTCACATAGACTATGTGGATCTATACATTCTCTCTCGTCGACTTTATGACAAAAGAAATGATTACAATTTCGACATCGTAAACTATCCCTTTCTGGACAGTAATATCTCAGTGGGACCTGCATATGGCGTATACATATCTCGTTTAGTAGCATTTGCTAGATCCTGTCTTAAATGTGACGATTTTAATCAACGTTATAAGACATTGTTGCAGAAATTTATAAAACAGGGCTATTCCATCAAACGCCTCCACTCAAAGTTTCTCAAATTTGGCGATACATATCGCATGCTGATAGCAAAATACGAACGTAGCGTGCAAGATCTATGGCGCTACGTTTCGTAACTTGTGTCTAATTCCGCTTAACCCGGGGCTAGGGGCCGTATGAACCCATGTACTTCAAGATCCTCATGGTACTCATATGAACAGTCACAATCAAAGCGTGACTGAGATACATCATTTTTAGATGACGACTCTATAACGAATATTATGGATTAAGAATACTGATCAGCGATACAGATTTGATATTTTTGGAACATCATGACGTCTTGCCGGCATCATTGAAAACTGTTGACCGCTTCTCTCTTGCAGGAAACAAGCCTATGTTTGTGTATACTATGATTGTCTTTTTGAATTTGGTGCTAATACTGTTATATGGAATAGGTCTTTGGATTATGGACGCGGATATTCTCTAATGGACGACGGTTGAATTATGAATGACGGACTTGACGCTTGTATTTATAAAATGAGTAAGATTTCTCTCACGCCGACTGCACGACAAGAGAGACGATTACTATATTGACATAATTAGCGGCCCATTTCTGGATTAAAATATTCCCGGAGCTGTATCTCACACCTAAAGTAGTATTTGCTAGATCACGTGGAAAAATTGTTGTTTCAATCAACGCCACATAACGTTATTGCAGAAACAAGGAATACTAGTCAAAAGTGAATCCACTTAACCGGAGATAAGGGGCCATGTGTTTTATATCTCAATAGTGTGACTGAGATACACGACCGGTACACTCTAAGAAAACGTCATCGAGATACTTTAATCAGTAATAATGATTGTATGAATAGAATATTAGTATGTCTAGCTGTCAACATCGAAATTGGCTTCTATTTTTTTCATGTTATGCCCGTTTGGGAGTTGATGCTATAGTCTGCCGAAAATGGTTTTCGATCATTGACGCAACAATTATTTCATGGATGACGGCTTATTTTTTTTAATGTCGGATGCAGTACCTAAACTTTTTAATATATCTGCAGTTCATCCTTCTTCACAAAAGTCTGCGGCTGTCAACGGAGATTGTAAGTTTACTGAAGATAAATTTCAGTTAAGCTCAAAAGGAAAGGGTCATATCGTCTAACTGCATTGTTCAAGCTCTTGTATAGCTAAAAATCCCTGGGCCTACACCCATGTTTTCCTCAGACTTTATATGCATTGTCTCGTGATCCTTACATGAAGTATGGACCGAAATTGGGCATTTTCTCCACGTTTTGCTAGTGATACTTGCAAATATCTTGCATATCGCTCCAACTCAATGATTCTTGATTAGGTAACTTAGGAAAAATTCATCTACTACTTGTGCTCTATTCAGATATGGAAGTCCAAGCCATGCCAGTCGTTAATATCATGTCCTCTTCATACACCTTGCGATCATCTGGAGACCTTGTGTCCTGAGTTCATATGCTCGTTGACTTCGATGGAATTCCAACGATTTGACAATTGAACAAGGATAGTTATGCCCTTTCAGGAAGCTCTCCAGATATGACCGGATAGCTCTGAATGAGGCTGGGTCATACTCGGCGCCAGTTGATCTTTGGACGGAAGAGTAAAAATCACACAGGTAGATATCAAGCTCAGGCGGTGGAATTTGTTCCACGGACCTAGGGTCCTGGTAGGAACTGTTCTGTAACCAGGATTCAAATGTGTACACGGAATGCACCATTTTTCTTGCAGCATTCAGGGATTTTTCTTGTATGTTTACTATCCTGGATTTGATAGCATCAGAAGCATCTTTCGGCACGCGGGATTCGGAAACAGTGCAACCGATGTCCAAGATATTCCTCGTCAGAGAACTGTCATTGGGACCACTCTCTGTGGACTCTCTGTCTCTCGATCTGAAGACATCAAACTCTTCCTTGACCTCAATGGGTTCCACACCGACAGAGAATCCTGGACTGTCACTCGACAAAGTTGAACCAGCGATCCTCAAACCTGAATCCAGAATAAGACATTGGATCACTGAACCATAATATCTATTTTTTATATAGATTTAAAAAAATCCTAATTTACCACAATGGGAAGTACATTGTAACCTGTACTAAATCACTAATCCATGATTATAATATATCACATTAATCGCTTTACCGTATCAGAAAGTAACATCCACGATGTTGCGTTCACGCAGTGTTTATATATATGACAGGAGCTAACATATATATTATCAGATTGTCTTTTTAATTAGAAATAATGTTGCCCAGTTTACCAGGGAACTGACGATACAAAATATAGTATGATAATGACTGACCGTTAAGGAGCGTTTCACCGGGTGAGTGAGTGAAAATGACTTAATGCCACGTCCAACAATATTGTAGTCATATCACGTTTGGGTCCTAGTTCTCTTCACTTTCCCATGAACTGGAATGTGCACAACTACACCCCAGGTCAATCCCCGGAAGGACCACGGGGCCACTGGGGGGTGAACTACAAGTATGCTCATAACAATTGCAAGCTTTTAGGAGTAATCTGTACTTGGCAGTTTTTTTGTAGCAATTGTCACATCGAAAACAAATTCAATATATTTATATAATCTCAGACAACTGAAACAGCCTTGATGCCAAACTGGTTTGTTATAAGAAATTTGTGAACTTCGTTGCTTTTTGGTTCATGACATCAGGAAACTTTCAGCAAGACCTAATCCACAAACTCAATTCAATAACACGCAAGGACTTCATGTACTAAGATTATCCAAGATTTCGTCATTAAAAACTCGTTTTATTTGAAAATTATTGCCCATATTTCCGCGATTAACTATGAACACGAGCGCCAACAATGGTGAAATGAATTAAATTATAACTTGAGATTACCCAAAATTTGTGTGTATTTATTTCAAATTCAGAGTAAAACAGGCCATTGGCTCACTTACAGATTTGGTAAGATATGTAAAACAATAGACAATGGAAGCCCAAATTTGAGGATTATCGCAGCTTGAACTGAAAATCCACCAAGGATGCATGCCCAATGCAATTGTGTTTTACACAATTGAATTGCAGTCGGCAGGTAATCAAGTAAACATGGATAAAAACAACGGCCATAAGACAGCTTTCACCTCCGACATGGGTCTTTTTGAATTTAATCGAATGCCCTTTGGCTTGTGTAAGAACCCAGCCATTTTTTCACCGTCTGATACGAACTTCTGTTAAAATATCTTGATCATATGATTATCTTCTCAACCTCTTTAGAGACACACCTACGCAGGGCTGAAAATAAGGATTGAGCATGACACGTTGCCAGTCTTTGGTGGAGGGGGAGGGGAGTTTCACTCAAGGTTTTTCGCTTATATGGGGACAGTAAGTTTGAATGGTGGAGGAAACCAGAGTACCCGGAGTTAACCACCAACCGTCGACAGGTAACTGGCAAACTTCCACTTTTCAGGGAGATGTAACCTGCTGGCAATCTGAACTTAAAGAGATCGTAAACCCTCAAGTAACGTTTCCATCAAATGAAAGACCTTTGCAAATAGTGTGAGAAAATATTTATTTTAATTTTTTTACGATTTTATTACACAGAGTAAATTGCAAATAAAGCATGGTATTCTATGGTGGTCTGTTGCAATCATATTTAGGTCCAGTGACGTCACCCTGCCTTAATACATATATTTCAAACTGTGTATGCACATTCCAATGCTTGATTCACGCTAGAGGTATGTATACATGTACTTTGAGTTTCAACACAGACTCACTGTTCCAATGTGTATGTTTCACCAAAATCGGGGGAATTAAATGCAGGATTCAAATTGACTTGACACTTATGAGTTACCATCTCCTAGATTTTGGTGAAACATGCACATTGAAACAGTTAGTTTGTGTTGAAACTCAAAATATACACACTTTATGCTTGAATCAAGCATCAGAAAGTGCATACACAGTTTGAAATATATGTATTACGGCAGTGTGACGTCACTGGACCTAAATATGATTGCAACAGACCACCATAGAATACCATGCTTTATTTGCAGTTTACTCTGTGTAATAAAATCGAAAAAAAATCACAATAAATATTTTCTGACACTGTTTGCAATGGTCTTTCATTTGATGGAAACGTTACTTGGGGGTTTACGATCACTTTAATTCTTGCCCAGCCTACGACTACGACAGCTCTTCAAATACTGGAAGATCCCAGCCACATGTATCCCGTTTTGCACTGAATTAAGTTGGTAAAGTTTTTATTAACAGACGTGTGCTACAGCGATCTGTTATTAAACTCGCAACAATTGTTACCCAATAATGTAGTAAAACTTTTCAGTGTCTTCTAATTTTGTTGGTGTTGTTAAGCTTTGTTGGTAGGAGTTGACATTGGAATATATAAGCGACAGTGAGGAAAAACCTGAACCAATTTAATAGGGCCTAAGTTTAAAATTGTTATTTCGATGAACTGTAAACTAAGATAGGTTTCATACAAACGTAAACCTGGGCCTCTAAATTCCTAATGACTTCCTTAAGACTGCAGGTAATTTTTTTTTCATCCAATGCAACATTTAGAAAATGTCACTTCATTCCCTGGAATAGGATGTATGTGAATGATACATGTTCATGCATGGTTTATATAAATCATATGACAAACAGAAAAATAAAATGTGAAATGAGTTGATATCCATAAACTCCCAGTTGAACATATATTTCCCCAAAATGATTTAGTTTAATCGAATGCCTTTTGGGTTGTGTAACAACCCAGCCATTTTTCCCAGTCTGATACTAACTTGAAAATCTATTCCGAGTGACTGATACATGTACGTGGACGGAGGCATGGACAATTGATAGGTCCACCATCCTGCTCTGGAGCTTGAGAGGAATAAGGAAATAATGCAATCTTAATAAATTAATATCCTATCTATGCTCCCCAATCGTATATGTCCCTATGTAGGATCTTACCGATTTCAACTGAATTTGGTGCTCAGAGCGCCCACGTCATGAATATGTAATAGTCTTATGCCATCACAGTCGCATTTTAACTACTTTACTTGCCGTCGGGGAGGGGGGATATGGTCAATGTCTTCGCTTCATCCCAAGGTCTATGCCAAGTACTAGTCCATATTTCTACCCCGCATTATTGAGCCAAGCTGACGGGAATGTAGCAAGATCAGAAGATATCCTGACAGCGTGGCATCTGATTCTGAGCCAACCAAAAAGCTCCTACCATTATGTTCCCTTCAAAGCAGTTCCCAGGATTGGTTGACAAGCATGGTAGTGCAAGCCGGTTAGATCCCACAGGCGACATATTCTGATGGGAGAGCAGATAGGATTCAATTTCAATTTGAACCACTTTGTCAACTTCCGGTTTTAATGAATGAGACCACCCCGTAATTCTATGGTGGGAAATGTGACTTTCTGTGAATGACTCATCAGAAGATTTACCATAATTTAAATCGGACAACTAATACTATGACATTACTATTGCAATGTTCCAACGAAATTCCACAAGATTGAAACAATTATGCAGAAGTAATAATCTTTCAGATGCCCACCAATAATTAGTCCATTAGTTCAAATGTATATCCTTATCATCTGTAAACTGCTCACTCAAGTCCAAGGCATCATTAACAGTTGTAAAGCAGATTTTTACGAGTATACAATGTAGCACTCAATGGGCCTAACTTTGTTCATTTGACAACTCTGTGATCCGGTTATGGAGGGTATCACAAGCTGAAAAGCAGAACTCATTCTTAAGGGAGCCAAGTACAGTTCAGATGGTAACATGTCTGAACCTGCCATAATGGAACTTAAGTTGAAATTTACATAAGAGATTCCAAAACTCTCTAATCCTATTACTGCCCGAGTGAGTGAGTGAATATGAGTTAACGTAGCTTTCAACAATATTTCACTCATATCACGACGTTGGTTCCTATTCCTTTTCACACCCGGAAACCACACGGTCAGGGTCCTATTCCTTATAAACCCGAGACCCCACGGGTGGGGTCCTATTCCTTTTCACACACGGGATCCCGACGAGTGCCCCAGTTAGCCGCCTCTCACGACAAGCTCTCTGGGGAGCTGAGACCTATTCCTGCCAGGACCTGAAGTGTGAATAACGACACTCCAGTTCAATCCCCGGGAGCCTCACAGGGCTATAACTGCCCCAACACAAGAGTTTATCCAGGCATTACATGCACTTATCTATAGGGAAGTGTCCAGATACCTATGAAAGGAACCCTAATACTGGAACACTCGTTCTAAGTACTGTTCCAAAATTCACACGTGTCCATTTCAACACAGACAATGAAGGAACAGTTCCAATGCATATGCTTTGTTCGGACTGGACTGTTCAACATTTTTACACCCTAAGCCCCTCTTAAACCAATCAGTATCCAGATCTGGTACTCCACTTCAGCCAACATCTATTGTGCATGTCTTCCATTTAGCCAGTAATTGTACATTGCCAAATAGAGAAATTGTGAAATATAAAGACAATGTATATCCATGCATCATGATCTAGCCACAGACATGCTCAACCAGCTCCCATCAAATAACTAGATACAATGACACATTACCGAATCTCAAAAAATACAAAAAAATGTTCACTGATAAAGAGCAAAATGCAAGGTTTTGGCAGAATGAGACTGAATTTTCTTTCTTGAATGCCCAATTTATCTGTATAGGAAATGTGACATTTGCACCAGGGATAAGGAAGAATGAAAACTCATTTCCCCATCAGCAGCTTAGCAGTCAGCTGAATGGATTTCCTCTTCATGTGGTAAGCATTCTGGCTTTTGGTGAAAATCGATGATTTACTGATCGAGCAAGGGTAGTTGCACCCCTTTAGGAAGATCTCCAGATAGCAGCGAATCGACCGGAACGATTCCGCATCATAGTCCCCACCATCGGATCTACGTATGGATGAGTAGAATTCATTAAGATAGTTGTCGAGTTCTGTGGGAGGAATGTCTTCTACTCGTCTTTGATCATTGTAGAAGCTCTGTACCCAAGACTCGAAAGTGTAGACAGAGTGAACGATTCTCCGGACAACATTGGTGGACTTCGTCTCAGAGTTGGCGATACGGGACCTGATGTGGGCGACAACAGATTTAGGGGCCGGTTGACTGGCACAGAAAAATTCACTAGCTTGATTGAGGACTTCTGATTCAACACGGCAGAGACCTGTAACCAAAGTAAATTGACATCACTGAAGTATGGGAAAAATTATATGTGTGAACACAATTGGCAACAAGAAGAAACAGGAGTTTATTTCACCAGAAAAGTCCTTCAAAGGTCCTAAATCTCTATAAAGCAATGCACAACAAAGAAAAGTTGTCTGAATAGACAAACGCAACAAACAATGGCAGTGGTAAAAGGTCCTGGCATGTTGGCAGGAAGCCACGATTCCACAGGTCAATATTCAGACTGCATAATACCCAAATCCCAGACCAGGCCCGGGCATTTCAACTTTTATCGTAACCCTTGTTTCGGTTCTGTGTGCTGTGTTTTGCTCGAAAGCTCACCATAAACTATCCAGCAATCTATTCTGGACATTGAGGATGTCTTACATGTCCACTCTTTAATACTCCAGCTATCCATCTACTAAGGATTCCCCCTTTGGATTTGAGAGAAAAATGCAAAAATTATTCTGGATGCTAGAACTTGGGTCAGCGTTTCCGTTTGGCTTAAATGATAATGTCAGTGGGTTCGGCAATGCTACAAACCGCCTTTCAAATATATTCAACATTGCCCAGCTAATTAAACCCCATCAACGGAGACATCGCAGCCATGGTTGGCGACAGTTTAATAGTTCGATGATTCACGATCATATGACACCCAAAAGTATACATAGCTTACGTACAGTTCTGTATGCATTACCTCTGAGAGCTTTAGATCAAATAGCCAGAGATGTACAACAATCTGCGTCTTCAGGAAATATAACACCAAAATCAGTAAAGTATGTCAAGATATAGCGTATTTTCGGTTGTATCGTCCAGTGAACATAATTGAAACATCTCAAGATCGGCTTTTCTTGAAACTCAACTACTTGGATAAAGGACTGGACATTATTAATTTACCTCGAATCCTGAATGATCCAGAGGTACGCAATGCTGTACCAAACTATTTTAAGTTCAAAGAACCTCCTTGCATTTCATATAAGTATACTGAATCTATAGCCACCAAAATATTCAATTACTCCAATGCTGTCAAGGAGTTTGACTGGAAATTCTACACGTCAGGAGGCTATAGTTGTGATTGTGAATCGTCAAACTTTATCTATACACCACGCAAACCTATTGTGACTGGTGACCTTGATGTGGTGAGTGACACGGACCTGAAATTACTCCTGATGAAAGGACCTAAATACAGAGCCAGAGAGGCTGAAGGCCGACCAGAAGATAGACTGTCTGCATTGGAACAGTACGTTATTGATTGGTCTAAGCGAGAAAAAGTTGAACCTACAGTACCCGCTGATTGGCTGCACCTCACCAAGAGCAAGGTCGTTGAAACAATCCGCCATATTGACAGAAGTACTCTTCCCCAAGCAAAACAAGTACTGAGAAACCTCAGTTTGCAAGAAGTTCCAGCAAATCTCCAGAGTAAATCCGTCATAGTCCCAGCAGACAAAGTTCCAAATAATATAATATTCATATGTAAATATTACTATTACCAGGTGCTGGTTAAAGAATTGAGTGTAGACATATCATCATCAAATACGTCTACTTACTCCCAAACTGCATTTACTCTGGAAGATTTATTTAACAATCACAAAAAGTTTCTCAGGGAAAGAGGTGTTTGTCTTCCAACCAATCATAACGATATACCAAAAGTATACTGGACTCCCAAAGGCATAAATCACCATACAAAGCTAGATTCATAGCTGGTTCTAGAAGCTGCACCACCAAGCTTCTTTCAACCCTATTGACGAGGGCTCTTCTGGAGGTGAAAGCATTTTGGGAAAGGTATTGCGCCACTATTTCTAAAAACTCTGGCTTTGAATGTATGTGGATATTGAAAAACTTACAGAAGAACTTCATGGTAAAGGTCACATACCGTACAGACATGTATCCACAAGGGATTTCTCGACTCTCTATACTACCATCCCTGATCAGGACCTTACTGATCATCTAAGTTCAATAATAGTATCGGTGTTCAAGCAACCTGATCATAGATATATTCATGTTGGAAGTCATAAAGCATTCTTTAGCTCTACTACATACAAGAGATATCATTCATGGGATGTTTCTTTGTTTATAGAGTTGCTTGAATTTCTCATAAATAATACCTATGTGAAATTAGGCAACAGAATATATCAGCAGCATATAGGTATTCCAATGGGTACTAATTGTGCACCACTGTTGGCTGACCTGTATCTGTTCTCTTATGAATGACTATATGCACGCTTTCAAAACCGATCCATTCAAAGCCCGTTCCTTCTCATTCACCAAACGCTATATAGACGATCTTCTCACTGTGGATAATCGCTATATAAATGACGCAGTGAAGGATATATATCCACCTTCACTGGATTTGAAGGAAACTACAGATAGCCCTACAGGTACATCATATTTTGATCCATATCTCTATAAAAATGAAGCGGGCATTCTCTCTCGTCGACTTTATGACAAAAGAGATGATTACAATTTCAACATCGTAAACTATCCCTTTCGGACAGTAATATTCCAGTGGGACCTGCACATGGCGTATACATATCTCCCCTAGTAGCATTTGCTAGATCCTGTGTTAAATGTGACGATTTTATCAACGTCACAAAACATTGTTGCAGAAACTTATAAAACAGGGCTATTCCACCAAGCGCCTCCACTCAGATTTTCTCAAATTTGGCAATACATATCGCATGCTGATAGCAAAATACGAACTTAGCGTGCAAGATCTATAGCGTTACATTTCGTAACTTGTGTCTAATTCCGCTTAACTCGGGGCTAGGGGCTGTATGAACCCATGTACTTCAAGATCCTCATGGTGCTCATATGAACAGTCACAATCAAAGCGTGACTGAGATACATCATTCTCTAGATGACGACTTTAGAATGATTATTATGGGTTAAGAATACTGATCAATGATACAGATTTTATATTTTTGGAACATCATGTCTTGTTGGCATCATTGAAAACTGTTGACCAATTCTCTCTTGCAGGAAACTAGCCTATGTTTATGTATACTATGATTGTCTTGGTGCTAATACTGTTATATGGAATATGGAATAGGTCTTTGGATTATGGACGCGGATATTCTTTACTAGATGATGACTGCATGATGAATGACGGACTAGACGCTTGTAATCACAGCTTCAATTTACATGTAGTTTATTCTCCTGAATGCTGGGAAACATAATTGAGTTTCCGTTGTTTTGTCTTCACAGAACATGTACCACCATGCTATTCACCAACTATCGGTTCCGTGAAATCCCAAGGCCTGCAAGACCACTCTCAAAATTGCATTCCGCATTATTTTCTTTTGATTTCATTGTTATCTATTAAAGATGTAGTCTACCTGCGCATGTAAAATGAGATAAGAAAACTATTTTTTTATCAACATACATTTTCAAGTAAATAAACACATAAATGTACTTTATCACAATTATTGATCCTCCAAATTGGTCCTTAACAGTTATATAACAAACATACAAATTTTAAAGTTCAACTAATCACAATAGCAGGGGTAGCCTTCAACTGTTTTCCTAGAATCATGGTAATTGAAGTTAATCGATAAACTAATTCCTTGGATAGCAGTGGGAAGTGCATAATTTAAATTGATGATATCTGGTGTAAATATGGTGAATGTGGATCATTTTATTTTACATCGCCAAGACTGGACCATTATGCTTACATGTATGATAATTTTGACAACATAATTTTAGTCAAAATTAGTCCAGTTATCATCGATTAAAATATTTCCTAGGCTCAAGAGATAGGAAAGCAACTTGATTAAGAAATCACAATTCCGACAAAGATCCATGTATCAATGCACCTACATGTACCATGGCTATCAGTATTGTCAAAGGATTAGGGCCACACCTATTTTATTTTCTGTTTCATGGGCAGATTTTTTTCAAGACTGGAGGTGATAATAAAACTGAAAATAAAACCAGACCCGATTAGCGGAAAATCATCCACCTACAAAAAGAGAACTTCAAATGTCCAGTTTTATTTTAAATTTCATTATCGCCTCCAATCAAAAATAAAAATGAAAATCCGCCAGTGAAACAAAAAATAAAATTGGTGTAGCTTAAAATTGAATTAGTGCAAGTCTGGGAGGGCCCAGTCCATGAGAGCATATGGTATATAAGTTGTACTGTAATTTTATTCCATTGAATAATCTTTGCTATATTTCCAGATGTACATGTACATGTACACTGATTGAATGCCTCCAATTATGCTAATAAACACCATAAATCAACTCTAAATTTGGAATCAGAAAATATATGAGCATTAATATTTAAGGATTTCGTTAGCTTTCAGATGCAAAAACGTTGATGGAAAAGCTAAATAACAGTCTCATATTGAAGTATTACTTGAAAATGGGATTTTAGGGTTGAGTCAAAAATGTTGAAATTAACATGATGAACATTCAATTTCTCTACTTATATTTTTACTGTATGTATTCTGTTTATTATTATCCCCAGAAAATGGGCCCTTCAAAATGTCAATTTCTGGCAACTTCCCATATCGTATGTTAAAAGATAGAAGAAAACAGAATTCAAATCCAAAGACTAGGTGGACTAAAAGTAATGTGTAAATTTAGACAGATAAAACTGTAACTGTTGTTAACAGTTTCGCGGATATACTCATTTATTCTCAACAGATATAAATGCTCATTTGTCCATATAAACTGTCAGATTGTTGGGATTGTTGGGGGACGTCCGGTAAACGAAAGGTAACGAAACACCTTTAAGACAGGCCTATGTTACTTGTATTTTAACTCGACTTCAACAGGAATCTGTAACAATACATGCATGATGAATTATATACAGTTACAGCGGGAACAGACACAAAAAGAGAAAAACCTTTAACCAGGTGTAATTGAATATTATGTCTACCAACATGGGAAAAATGTGCTTTGTCTAGAGCCATATGGATTGATGTGCTACACGAATTTTGTTTTTTGTTTCACGGACAGATTTTTAAAAAAAGTTCAACATTGGAGGCAACAATAAACATAAAACCGGACCAGACGAGTGAAAGCTCATCTACTCACAGAAAGAAAGGAGAAGGAACTTCAAAAGTCCAGCTTTATTTCTATTTTATGATAGCTTTCAATCTTGAAAAAAAAAAAATCTGCCGGTAAAACAAAATATGGAATTGATGTGGCCTTAATTCATATGGATTAACATGTACATGTTCGCTGGGGCATGCTAAGAATGGTCAAGCGTCTTTGTCATAAGCAACTTTGCAGCCAGATAAATTGAATCTTTTCTGGTGTTGTAAGCTTTCTGACTCTTGCTAAACTCTGGAGATCTGGCAATTGAGCATGGGTAATTGTGCCCCTTTAGAAAGTTGTCCAAGTAGCAGCGAAAGGAGCTGAAGGACCTGGCATCGTAGTCCCCACCATTGTTTCTCCGAATAGATGGGTAGAGTTCTTCGAGAAAGCCATCAAGCTCCACAGGAGGAATATCTTCTATTCGCCTCTGATCATTGTAGAAGGTTTGTAACCAGGACTCAAAGGTGTAGACAGAGTGTTTGATTTTCTGAATAATATTGGCAGACTTTTCATCAACATCAACAATCCGGGACTTGATACAGTCACCAACAGATTTAGGTATTGGCTGAGTAGCACAGAATAATCGTTCTGTGTCAGGGATACACTCCGTCTTTCCTCGGTACCCATATATAAGGTTGTCTCCAAAACAAGGTGAACCTGTAACCAAAGCAAAAGTAATAATACTAAAAGCCCTGGTACAGATGGCAATACAGGGGAATCTGTCTGAAACTAGGGTAATAACTACCAGTATAAGCATACAAGAAAGATAGAGAGTTCATGTACCCTGAAGTACATGTAATGTGCTACAAAATACTCTGGTTATAGTGTCTGCCTTTCAGGTCAAATTAAAGTAAAACACTTTTATGAACCACATGCCCCCATAAAAGAATGGGCTATCTCTAATCATTCCTTTGTTCATCCTTGTTAAACATGTTACAAGGCAAAGTCACCCTTTAGAAAAAGTATGCTGCGAATGAAGGAATGGTTCCAACATGTTTTCTTCCAACCCAGTAAAAAGCCTTTAAATTAGTATGACAAGTCAATGCCATTTCTAAATTCTGTTGCATTTTCTTATTATGAGCTATTTTTACCACAATGTTACCACATGTTAGTTATCTTTAATTATTCGAAAACCTTTGGGGTCTCGTGATATATAATAATTTATAAAGAATAATTAATTCATCTCAACAGAACTTTGGCAACAAAAATATGAACATTTAACGGATCTGTAGGGGCCTATGTATTATATTTAGTTTGAAATATTTCTGCACTTGAACACTGATGCATGCTGGTTCCAGGGACTCAGGGACTGTCGAGCTAAAATCGACAGAGTGAACCAAAGATCATAGAGAAGATGTGACTGGCTTGCATGTGGTACCAATCACCTTGCAAGGGTTCATAGAAGTACATGTAGCATATTGCAACTGTTAAATAGGCAGTAAAAGTCACTCAAAAACTGGATAGAATCACGGTGAAGAAGTGAAAAACTCAATTCTAGCATCACCAGAATCTCATTAGACAGATGGTTTTTGTTCAAGTCCCCAATTGATAATAAGGGAGCTTCTTGAAGTTAGGGCACGAGTTCCTCACCAGTGTGGTGTTCTGATCAGCATGGAGAGGAGTGCTAATATTGTATGGCAATCCATGTGCCATCCTTTCTTTGGTATATTTGAATATTCGTATTAAAGTTCGAAAAAGGACGCCAGGGAGTTCCTAGGAGTTCGAACTCAGCGCATGATTTAGAATGCCGTATGCCAGTTCCTAGTAGGCCCTAATTTCAAGAAGCTCCCCAACAAATGGGCCAACTTTGACCCAGTGACCCAGAAAAAATAGGCCTATCTGACGGACTTTGATAGGATTCTGCTCTACAACCACATTTATGTGTAATATGTTACTTTGTGTTCCTAATCCTAGGCCATGAAAGCAAAGTCATTCGTGAGATATGGTGGTAACAGGCTATACAATACCCTATTTCTTCTAATTATTCAGATGGCAAAAGTTAACTTCAAGCATCTGCAGAGGGAAATTCTGCTAACATTCTACAAATTTCAATAAAGTTCTGTCTTTTCAGTTCTTGGAATAAATAACACATCCATGCCACAGTATTTAGCCTCAGTTGACATGAAATGTTTTTTCTGCTTCCAAGTCTAAAATTGCTGTTCGAAAAATTAGAAGAAATAGGGTACGTGCCAAATTGACCCATTTTGATCAGGTCAAACCTCTCTGGATTTCTTAACCTTTTGATCTGTGATGACTTGCATGTGTAATGGAAGTTTGATGCTCCTAGGCATACATGTATTCAATATTGAGGTATGGTAGCCATGAGTAAGCAGGGACAGAGATCCATGTTCACATGTACAGATGTAGGGAGATACAGACATTTACATGTTCAGATGTAGGGAGATACAGACATTTACATGTTCAGATGTAGGGAGATACAGACATTTACATGTTCAGATGTAGGGAGATACAGACATTTACATGTTCAGATGTAGGGAGATACAGACATTTACATGTTCAGATGTAGGGAGATACAGACATTTACATGTTCAGATGTAGGGATATACAGACATTTACATGTTCAGATGTAGGGAGATCCAGACCAGGGGTTATTCTTGACAAAAAAATTCCATCTACTCAATTTCTGAATTCAATAAAACTCAATTTTTTTCGCGCGAATGTCCGAAAAATAAAATACTCAATTTTTTCATGGAAAACTCAATTTCCAAAAAAACGTCAAAACTCAATTCTTATTTGTTTTTCATCGGGGTTACCCCGATGAAAAACTGTCAAGAAAAACCCCTGCAGACATTTACATGTTCAGATGTAGGGAGATACAGACATTTACATGTTCAGATGTAGGGAGATACAGACATTTACATGTTCAGATGTAGGGAGATACAGACATTTACATGTTCAGATGTAGGGATATACAGACATTTACATGTTCAGATGTAGGGAGATCCAGACCAGGGGTTATTCTTGACAAAAAAATTCCATCTACTCAATTTCTGAATTCAATAAAACTCAATTTTTTTCGCGCGAATGTCCGAAAAATAAAATACTCAATTTTTTCATGGAAAACTCAATTTCCAAAAAAACCTCAAAACTCAATTCTTATTTGTTTTTCATCGGGGTTACCCCGATGAAAAACTGTCAAGAAAAACCCCTGCAGACATTTACATGTTCAGATGTAGGGAAATACAGACATTTACATGTTCAGATGTAGGGAGATACAGACATTTACATGTTCAGATGTAGGGAGATACAGACATTTACATGTTCAGATGTAGGGAGATACAGACATTTACATGTTCAGATGTAGGGAGATACAGACATTTACATGTTCAGATGTAGGGAGATACAGACATTTACATGTTCAGATGTAGGGAGATACAGACATACTTCTCATGTACTTGATGACCACAAACTCTCATTAAATGGTAGATACTTCATGTACATGTACATGTAGGAATCTGTGTCGCTGTAAAGGCACAAGTCTGTCTCTTGATTCTTATATGGAGTATGAACCCATTTAACGCTACTTAAGAGTTGTGGGAAAAGATGCCGATGCACATGTACTGACAAGAAGTCTTATGACCCGGCAGGAGAAGTATAATGCTTAAACAATAAATGAATTTAATGTTTACATTGACTGGTGTTTATTTTATGTTATACATACAAGATCATAAAATTGTAAACATCAGTATGAACACAATGTTTCAAGCTTCTTCACTGGGATTTTCTAACATATGGGGTTAGAATCCAGCCTCCACGAAGCTACATGCACATGTATAGTGTGGCCTACACACCCGTATTCATCATGTTTTTTGTGTCAGTTCTTGCACTCAGGGTGGTTCTCTAATACACATCTTGCTATGGTTATACAGTGAAACCTGTGAATACCGACACCTGGGTAAACTGACTAACCTCTAAATACTGACATTATCCATGGTACCAATACTTAAATTTAAAGTATTTTGAAACTTAGTAAACCAGAACCCTGTCAAAGCTGATGTTGATTTGGTCCCAAGCATGGTCAGTATGTACATGTAGCCTGGTTTCACTGTGTATGGAAAGCACATGTTTTGACATATTACTTTGGATATAGTAAGTCCCAACTCTACATAAAAGTGGCAAAGATTTGTACACCCACTCTACATGGCAGTTCAGGTTTGAGCACATGTTGGAAGTGACCCCATCTCATTTGGATCGGTTCGTTGTTTGAAGTTTAATGTCGCACCTAACCTTATTGGTCAAACGGCGACGATGACCCAAATAAACATACCCTAGCAAAACCCTAACCCTAACAAAAACTACAAAAAAAAATTTGCATTTCGAATTTTGAAAATTAGGCTCTACAGAAACTGGTGATCACATTGGATCGTCAGAGAGCCAAATTTGTTTGGCACTTTAATCTACCTCCTGTGCCAGACAAACATGGTATGGTAAACCAAGCTGCCCTAAGCTGGAGGGCCATCTCATTTGGATTTGATAGACAGACTGTAATAGTACTAATACATGTATCATACAAAGAGTTGGCTTGTCTTCTTGAAGATTTGAAGTTAAGTGGTGTTCCACAGTTCACTCTCCGTAGCTTTACTATCTTGTTAGAATTTTACACTGGCGTCAACACGAAAGTGTTCGTTTGTGTAAAATTCTTGAAAAAAATTCTGACAAGTGACTTTTAATAGTTCAGTCCCCAACAAGTTATACATAAGGCCATCCTTAAAAATATGTTTGTTGGCTGTAACCCGACCCTACCTCAGGAAGTTGGGTCGGTAGGTAGGTAATTTTTTTTTTTTTTTTTAGATCAGGTTTTCCTTTTGGGGAGGCTGGAAGAGGTTAGTGTGATTTAGTTCAGATACTAAGCAGGTCATTTGAAATATTCTTTTTGTCTGGCAGCAAAATTATTTCAGTATAGAAAACTAGTTATCTTCAAGGTATAAAGCAAGATATTCTTAAATTCAGGCTTGTGTACCTGTTTTATTTCTTAGAAGACATCGACATCCTTGAACACATTCTTGACAATGACTTGACAATGACTAGTGACTAGCTGGTCAAAAAAAATAAAAAATATACCACTACCAGACAAACTTTTGCCAAAATGGTGACAGGAAAAAAAAAATCCTCTCAGTGTTATACAGAAGGTTGTTCATTATACCATTTGGAGTTGAGAAAATTACCTCAAATTAATCATTAACATCATTACTGCCCTTCCTCGTCGCAAATTTATGGTGTGCTTTTATTGAATACTTAGGTACTTCCTTTATTCAGATTAGAAATACATCGTAATTTAATTTACTGACAACAATGAGGCAAATACTAAGTTTCTAACCTGTGTCTTTTCGTGGAATTTAGTCCGAGGTGGAATTCTGACAAGCGTATTTGATGCCGACATCGGAACGTCAAAATTAAGCTGACGGCACCATCTAATTTGTCAAGACCGCTGAAGCCACCGACACTATATCCATGGCTTCATCGACATAGACTTGAGGGTTATAAAGTTTCCGTTAAACAACAAAGCAGTATAGATTTTCTGCATTTAGGCACACTGAAGTCTTCTCGGATAAAAGTAGAAATCCAAACATCGTTGTTGTTGTAACATCGTCAGTCTCAGAATCTGTCGGTGTACGGACCCACGTGGTGCATGGTGACAGTCCTAAACATGTCTACGTTCCAAGTCGATTCGCGACAGAGCTCTTTATGGCAGGTTTTAATAACCAACCGTTTTGTAATATTTTTCCCATCCTGTGTTGCTGTTGCCTCTCGATGTGTTTATTGTCCTCTCGTCCAAACCCAAACACAAAACAGAAGGGGGAACTTCCCGCCATATACACGTGGTCGACGAAAACTGCATTCCCCTACGGACTGGGCCATGGAGGATATGCCTTCAAAACGTGCGACATAAGCTCACATCGCGACTACCGGAGAGTGAAATCCTGCTTGCTTTTGCTAGGCGAACGTTTTACATACGTTTACACGAGCGAGGAGATAGGGGAGATAATTCTGACATAGCAAAATAAAATAAAAAGATGACCGGTCGGAAAATCGGCGAAAAAAGTTTCCAGTCGGCGGATTTTTGGACGGTCGGTCGGGTTACGCGCAACAAACTTATTTTTAAGGATGGCCTAAAAGCGGCAATTACATGTATCATTACCACGACTAGAAAAATCTTACAGACAGCAAAGTATGATGGAACCATTATCATTTTTTAAACAACAGGAATTGTGACAACTAATCTAAACCATCTAAAAACAATGACATGTTTAACAGATAAATTCAAATCAGCTGACGGATTGCAAAATATAAGCTTAACATTTAACATTTAAATTCATTAATTAATACATGCACGTAAGCTTATTCCTTGTAATAGTATATACAATGTATTCACAAGTTTGTCAGCACACATTCACATTAGATCAGCACCATATATGCACTCAGGCTTTCAAATCTAGAATTTTAAAACAAAGTCTCAATTTAATTTTATCATGGATTCGCAGAGTCTCGTAACTTGTGACAAGTCTGCTATCATGGCTACATGTACATGTATGGAGATTTTCAGGAATTGAAATAAAGAGACAAGAACCCATCCCCAACCACCTACAAGCTATAAAAGCATGCATGTTGTCACAGATTTCTCGTAGCACATTCCCAGACATCGATCCTTCATTTCCCCCTTAACACTGAATACAAGAATTTCATTTGTATTTGGTCTTGCACCCATTGAACAAGCTAGGTGAGTGAATAGGATTTAACGTCTCCTTTCAACATGTTTCAGCTATATCACGACGGGGAATGGAAGGGAGGAGAGGGGCAGGGGTACCTACTTGTAAGAGAGCAGATCTAATGCCACCATTTTATAGTGCTGTCTCACTTAAATATCATGACGTAGGCAGAAATGACTCCCCACTCAGTCACATTATACTGACATCGAGCAAACCATGAATCCATGTTCTATCCTCTTAATGCTGAGCGTAAGAGAGGAAATAACAAGTTCCATTTTCCAAGTGTTTGGTATGACCCGGCCTGGGATTGAACCAGTACCTACTGCTTTACGAGGCCGATGCTCTAACTGTTAGGCTACCACAGTGCGGTTCCAATTGAGCCTTTATGAGCATCAATATACACCTGGGTGTTTATATGCTAAGGTGTAACAAATATGGGACACTGAAGCTCAAAATATAAAATAGACTACAGCTCTTCTTCTTTACATTATTTGATGGCGATATGTCTCAGCTATATTAAAGTTATAGTGTTAACATAGTCTTCAAGTGTGTTAGTATTCTCAGACCTGTTTTAGTACAGCATCACTGAAAATGTTGGACAAACACAGGACGGAAAATGGAGGCATAAAACAATACATAATAAGGGAACAGAAAATGGATTTCTACTGCAATGGGACTTTTAGGACAGTATTTTACAGATATGAACACTTTCAGTGTTTGATTTGAAAAATTTAACGTATCTGTGAAGAAATTAGTACAAAGCATGACAATGTGTTGGACAAACAAAGACGGAAAAGCTGATGGAAACGTATCTTTTTTTAAATTAATAGGCACTTAATTGAAATAAACTATGTTGAAAATTATAAAGTTATGTGAAGAATACAAGGTTCTTTTACTTGATATAAAAATAAAATTATTTACTATTTTTAAAAATTATGCCTTTATGCCCCAAAATAGTTGGACAAACTAAGACGGACAATGCTAAACAAATGGGGAGGAAAACCTGTCTGTCTTTGTTTGTCCGACATTTGAAAATACTACAATTATGAATACCACGAACCAAACAGTGATTAGGTACAGAGAAGAAATGACTGTGTATCACTATAAGTGTGTATTTTGATGATCTGTTCTGAATATGCACTCAGAATATGCTGAAAATTTACTTATGTGTCGGACAAACGAGGACGGATTATGTCGGACGAACACTGGCAAGGCAATGAAGACGGACATTGCATTTTGGTAGTGTACAGCTAAAGTACATGGGATGGAAGCATAAAATTTGGGGCATGTGTCACCCATCACACATGCAAGGGGAATCACAAACCCCATGAAATATTACTGTAAATAAAGTTAATTAGCATAATTAGTATGTCGGACGTAACATAAGACGGAAAATCTGAAGATTTTTGATAAATCTATTTTTTTTAAATATGCGTTTGCATTTGTCAGGAACTTTACATTCATGAAAAGACAGAAGGGGCATAACTTTCATTTTAAGAAGGTTGGCATCATTAACTATGTAGTTGTGAGTACTTAGAGATGATATCTCTACAATGAGGGCTTATTGGAGGACGGAAAGTGTTACGTCCAACCGTGGTGGTTAGGACCTTAAAATTCTTTTGTTAAATCACACTTTTGCCACTTTAATTGTGCATCAATTTCTACCTCTAAATCCATTCCACCTAGTGACTACAAAGAAAGTCATCTTCTATGTGTACATGTATTATTACATATCAAAGCATCTTTTGGATGTCACCATGGTGTATGTCACAATCTTGGTGCAAATATTGGCCTCAAATCAAGCTTAATTAAGTTATTTAAAAACAAATAATTTGAAGTTGAACCTGTTATTATCTTTTCTATCTCCACAACATTCAGACAAAATAGTGGCATTTCCAGAAGTTAAAATTTCTTCATATGTAACTGTAATAAGTGACTTCAACATGAAGTGCCTGTTTGTTACACCTTAGCATATTAGTACCCAGCTGCATACATTGTACACCTTTTATAACTGCAATCAAAACTAAGGTCAGGAGATTATACATTTTGAGAGTCTAGCCACATGTATGATCATTCATAAAACTATTGTAAAACTTGCCCTAGAAAAGTTAGGTCACAGACATCCTCAAATAAACTGATCCATCACCAGTCATGGTCTGAATTAGGAAAACCTGTGCTACAGCTATAAGCTTACTCATGATCAAGTCCCCACGTAGCTGCATGCATAATCTTAAAACATGTCAAATAAACTAGCATTTGACCTTGATCAAAATAGGTCACAGCTGGTCAAGTAGCATATGCTTCTACATTGTAGCTTATCACTGGTGACATACATGTAGTATGGATTTTAGAAGCCTAGCTACTGTTTAACTCTTTAAAACATATCAGATCAACTAGAATATGACCTTGATAAAACAGATCAAGGTCAACTTGAATAGACTTCTACATGTAGTCAATCACCAGATGTATATGTTTGTTTGGAGAGCCTAGCCAATGACCTCGAGATATTACAGTACCGTAACTAGAATTTGACCTTGATGAAATAGATCAAGGTCAGCCAAATTTGAAAGATTTCTAGTCCATCACCAGTTCACATTATGTGTTATCAACTTGGATAGCCTAGATGTGATCCTTCGAAAGAAATCACAAATAACATAGAATTTCACATTGATAAATAGGTCAAGGTCAGTCATTTTCAATAGGCTTCTGACCCATCACCTGATACATATGTAATATAAATTTGGAAAGTCGGATAATAATCTCTTCAGAGATATTGTGTGACATGTACCAATGGACAGATGGACCACTCATCATATAGTTTTGTCTGGTTTTACTTGGGCACTTCATGGAGGTATGATGGGCACTGGTCAACACATTCCCCCACACCACTCTACATCTCCACTTGAAAAATGGGTGAGGGGTAGAAATCAATACGATTCTTCTTCGCTATAACAATCCACATCTCTAAACAATACACATGTAGCATAACAATTTTCAATGATATATGGGTTTTCAGCCACAATGACCTTAACCTTTTGACCTCAAAATGAAAAGGGGTCCTCTTCGCCCCATGCATGGGAAAGGTAAATCCAAGGTTTGGTGCCAATCCATGATGTCAAGCTGGAGATATCGCACAGCTTACAAAAGTTAACAAACAGACAGAACTATCTATTGCATTATATCACCTCATCTCACGATGGGCAGAAAAGTGCAAGAACATGTAGTAATTTTGACATTTCTTTCAGACAGTCAAGAAAGTGTTTTATATGTACGGTAAGTATTTACATGTATTTATTTGTCATATTTATGACCAGCAGAACAATAATACCACACACGAAGGTGTCAGCACGAGTCTGGCCTCTCTGAGCGTTGGAGATCCCAGCACAAAGATAATGAACCTGTCCAGCACTTCCTTACATGTCTAAGTGGTCAATCAAATTTGCCAATTTTGCACACATTTTTTTACTGAACAAACTTGGCACTTGGAACTTTCAGGGTATTCTGGTAGGACCCTGCATCTATGGTTCACTGTATGCCATTACACCAGTTTTCCAAGAATTGTGACGGACACATACATTTACGAGGATATGGTAATTGTTAATGCATATTTCAATTATCAGCAGGGATTTCACTTTGACAACCAGGTGCGTCAATCAAGAACGAAGCAGCACGACTGGAACCAGACGGGCGTCTGTTGAACTTTAAGCATTGTTTACGAATTCTGTATGCATGCTGACTGTTGTTGAAATACCTTGACTTCGTCAGAGAATGTGGGTAATTCTTCTCCTTCATGAACCGGTCCAAAGATGATCGGAATGATTTAAAAGATTCGGGATCGTAATCTCCTCCCGATGGTTTCTTGACCTCCGAGAAGAACTCGACCAAGTACAAGTCGAGCAAGGCGGGGGGTATATCCTCCATGTGTCGTTGGTCCTGGATGTGTGTTGTCCAAAGCCACCTTTCGAAGCTACCAACGGCACCACAGATGTTTTTGACAGTGGATTTGGAAATGGCGTCAATGTTCGCTAGTCTAGATCGGACACTTTTGTGCTCGACGTTCCCACATGCCAACCAAACGGGAGATGATGGATCTGGGATACCAGTAAAATCTTCAGAACCAGGGAATGACACCATGCTCGGTGCAAGATCGATTGTAAAGGGTCCTGTTGGGGCCAGATCAGTCGAAAAGGGTTTTGTTGGGGCCAGATTAGTCGAAAAGGGTTTTGTTGGACCCAAGTCAGTTGCAAAGGGTCCTGTTGGAGCCAATCCAGTCACAAACGGTCCTTTTGGGGGCAGATTGGTTCCAAAGGGTCCCGTTTGAGCCAAATCAGTCGCAAAGGGTCCTGTTGGGGCCATTTTGGTTGCAATGGGTCCTCTACCCGGAAGGGCCAGTGATGAAGGGTCCTCTCGTGAATGACTCCTCACTGACAAGAAAAGAAGAGAGATCTTGTTGTGAATGGAGTCTGTAGTGTATGTCGATTTTACAGGAAGAACAGTTTGGGGAATAACGAGGACATAAAGGTACAATGTATACTAGAGAAAGAAAGAAAGCATAAAAAAATGTCTGACCTTGCATTATTTCAACCAGACAAAACAATATTTTTTTTTTTTCATGTGGTTCCAAAATTGATAGATTTGGAACAAAAACTACATGTAGAGGATCCAAAAGCTTATTGGGAAAAATATTCCACAAGTCTGACACCAAATGGTGGATCTAAAAACCGGCATCACAGGAAATACATTATGCACAGCACAGGACAGACATTACAATGTATTACAATGTCTACAGATTATGCCTCTTACATGTGATACATGAACTGAGAAGAAAAATTGAATTTCATTATGTGGAGTGAATATTGTCTCATACAAGACATGCGAGAACTGACACTGAATACATGTACCGGTACATGTAGAGTTGATAGTCCCGTGTATGTATATTCCTTCATATAAAAAGTAGCTATGAAATAGCATTTCACATTTCAGTAGTAACGATTCAGGAACTGAAGACTACATGTATAATACCTATAGATTTCATTCTCGCTCTTCTAGAGGCACAGGTCTACATGTACATGAACATTGCCTCTGGCTCAAATATTGCACCGAGGCTTTTGATTTTCTACATTACTCATGACTATAGCTCAATTCGGCAAGGGTTTTATCTCCCTTGTTCCATTGGTTCAGAGAACTTCCAGTAAGTATCAAAGGCCCTCACAATTAGTTTGAGTAATTACATATTCTATTTTTCAAGACAATTACATGTATCTTTATACATGTAATGTGCAAGTATAGAAGATCTAACAGTTCATGTAGAAAGCGAAAACAGAACAGTTTTTCAAACAGATATTCTGGAATAATTATATACTATTCAAAATAATTGTGGATGCCTTTGGTAAAAGTGAAACCGAGGCAACTACATGTACTTCCCGGAAGCAGTGTTTCATACCTCTAACCTTAAAGAGCGGCAATTATTCAGGGGGAGATCATACACTTTCCAGAAAGGGCTAGTTGAATGCTTCTCGAACCCAATAATCTACTGATATAACCACTCAAAGGCAATGCCAATGGGCTCCTCCAGCCGATGTAATCCATTGAACACCAGTTCCCTCAATCTCAATGAAATACAACATGAGGATATGACGATTCATCAATGAAAGTGAAACTGAAAGTATTGTAATTCCATGAGAGAGATACATGTACAAACTTGTGTATATTCAATTCAATTCAATTCAATTCGTCATTCAATATTCAACCATCATCCATTAAAAAAAGTCTGCGTCCATAATCCACAGACTTATTCCACATAACAACATTAGCACCAAAAAAAACAACAAAAAAAACCCAAAAATCAATCATACATGTAGCATACATAAACATAAGCTCATTTCCTGCATAAGAGAAGCAGTCAACTTTTTTCAATGATGCCAGTAAGACATCTCCAAAAATATCAAATCCGTATCACTGATCAGTATTCGTAATCCAAATGATTTTTGTTGTGATGTTGTTTTTCATTAGAGAATGATGTATCTCAGTCACACTTCTACTGTGACTCTGTGGGTGACAAATACCAAACCCAACACCAAATATCTTGCACATTATGGCAGTATTTTGCAATTACATGAAGCGTGTGATATGTATCACCAAAGTTTCTGAAATAATGTTTGGTGACATGGATTCACACAGGATGATAGCAAATGCTACTAGGCATGATATGTACATGTATATGCCATATGCAGGTCACACTGGAATATTACTGTCCAGACCATGATAGTTTGCGATGTCAAAATTGTGATCAACTCTCTTGCGTAAAGTCGAGGAGAAATTATTTACTGAATATGGAGTAAAAAATTGATCTGCATGAATCACATTCATTGAAAAATTACATCTAACTATTTAAGTAACAAGAGCCAGAAGTGCAAATATCCCCACCAGACTAAGGAGTATATGTCAGATGAGAAAATATATGTCAGATGAAATCTATTAATTTCATGCAAAATTGCTCAGTGTATGAAATGTGATTCACACAATACACAAATAACTTAATATGATCTACTAAATGTCATAAAGTTTGTTTCCTGTGTTCAGGATCATGCTGATAGAGAGCTCTCTTCAGAAGCTCTAGGGTTACATGTAGATTATTAAATTAATGACTTCAATATTGACATGATAGACAACAGTTCAACTGCAAAAATAGGGGAGACAACTCTAGTACTACAGATCCCCAGGGAAGACAACTCTGTAACATGACCTATGACCTAAACATATTAAAACTGCTATATACCCAATATTTTGTAGAATTTCAAAAAGTGAAACTGGAGATTTTCCTCTTTTTTTTTTGTGCAAATTAGCCCAAGTGACCTTGGTCTTTGAACTATTAACCTCAAAATCAATACACTGAGAGGTATTCTTTAATCATAAAATTGAAATAGTTAAAATTTGGAGTGAATTGAATCAATAGTTTTCAAGTTATCGTGTCAATGGGAAAACATTGACGGACACACAAACAGTGATTCTCCCAACCACGGTCTGGCAGGGTATAAAAATAAGCGCTTGGATACTGGTTGCTGTTTATTTCAGAAACTATTGGCAATCAAATCCTGAAAGTGACATGCACTCACAAGTAAACACAATGTTAATGGATGGAAAAGAATCAGAACAAAAGATATGGTATTATTTGCCTATCTAATTATCTCGAAATCATTGCATCGCATCATCAATGTTTGCATAGCACAGGTCTTTGTACATGTACCACAACCAAAATCTATGAAGTGCATTTCTCTGCAACCACTACTGTCGGGTCTCCGGGACCCCCTGGTCCCCCAGGATGCACTAGGAATATTTTCATGAAGTAAATTTAAAATTTCAGAAAAAAAAAATATGGCAACAACATTTCTCTTCCTCATATGGATTAATTTTCCGTTTGGGTTCCCCTTTAAAACTAGACCAAATCTGGATATTCCAGACAGCCTATATACAAGAATGTATACATGTACATGATACACTGTAAGCACATTTCTGTGAGGACTGACCATGTCAGCATCTGCATGGCTAACTCAGTTTTCCAGACCATGAAGGACGTCGCACGCTCTTCAGCGTGTTCTTCTTCAGGACGTAGGCCTCTCGACTGGCCTGGAACTCGAGCGATTTACTAATGGAACATGGGTAGTTCTTCTCTTTCAGAAACCGATCCAGATATGAGCGAAATGACTTGAATGATTCCGGATCGTAGTCACCCCCTGATGGTTTCTTCAGGACGGCGAAAAACTCTACCAAATATGTGTCCAGTTGGACCGGTGGTATTTCCTCGATATATCTCTTATCACCGGGATGAGCAACAAAAAGCCAGCGCTCAAAGCTACCAACCGCTCCAACCAGATTCTTCAAGTTTGCGTTGGATAGAGTTTGGTTTTGGGAGAGCCGTGATCGTACACTCCGAGACTGCTCCGATCTCTTCGTGGGTGACGACAGATAGCCAGGTTCATGTACCATGGAGAGGTCTCTGTGATCCGATCTTTGCTCTGT
This sequence comes from Hanleya hanleyi, assembly GCA_036873755.1. NCBI lineage: Eukaryota > Metazoa > Mollusca > Polyplacophora > Lepidopleurida > Hanleyidae > Hanleya > Hanleya hanleyi. Next base: position 75,692 of record JAVTVY010022054.1, read on the forward strand.
GGGTACTTGAACGTTCTGCCAATGTGTGACCTTCCGCATCCCCACTGGCAATAGAAGAACAGAGATCGGGCTGTGTCAAGATGATTAGGCTCCAGGATAAATTCACGATCTATATAGATCTACACATGCAATAATGGTAACTGAATAAGGTTTCGAGCAGAGACTATGGACTGATGGAAGCAAGGGCACAATACATGTACATGTACTGTTACAAATATTGGGAGAAGCAATATTGTAAGTAAATTCGTACATCAAGGTGCTAAAGACTGATGATCTTTCAACATTGAAACGATAAACTACACGCAGAAATCGGAGATACGAAAAACATTACTAATTTGATATCAAGTAAATTTATTTCAGGCTCAACTGCTCAAAGTGGAAAAAAAAATCTGAAAAGCATAATCTACATATATGCTGTATGCGAATAAACCACAATGGCAGCCATCTTGGATTTAGGCATGATTCTTTGTGAGTATCATCGAAAGAGACACAAAATGACCGAATGGAATTAACTGAACTTAAATGTCATGCAGTTTGTTCCCTGCATTAGGGAGCTTCTTGAAATTGGGGCATACTAGGAACTGGCATAAGGCATTCCAAACAGAGTGGCATGGAACTCCTAGGAACTCCATGCCATACAGTTCGGAAATCGGCAGACAAAGGATGGCTTATGCCATATATCATGCAGCAGCATGGGGGGAATGGCTTAACTGGAACTCTAATCCATCCAGATCAGAACACCAAACTGGGCATGGTGTATCCCATTTGAATAACCAGCATATGCCATCCCTACCAGGGAACTCGGTTCCTAATTTCAAGAAGCTCCCTTAAGTTACACACTGACTCTATTGTGTAACCGGGGTTTTTCTTTTGCCGTGATGACCCGGCGCACAATGGGTTTCACTTGTGCCCCGGTGTTCAAGTAGCAAGAACCGGGTGTTCATGCCGATCAAATCCGGGGTAATATTTGACATGAACACCTCCCTAGTCTCAAGAGACACACTGACTTCTTTGTCTGGCATGGGCATTCGTCTGCATGAATCGCCTGGTCGCCTTCATGAATTAGCAGGTTTTCATGTAGAAATAAGTGGGTGAGTGTTAAAGTAATTTATTAACCAGTACCCGGTGTTCAAGTGATTTATCAAATATTTTAAGATTAATCATTGAAAGAACGAACAATGTCCGTTGAAGTGTGCGACGGGAGATAACTCGTATGAAAATGATACAAAAGCCTTTTGATATCGAACTTTGAAGTGAAATTTCGAGAAACACAAGCTCAATTCATCTTCACATTTCAAGTTAAATGCTACACTAGCGTTCCGTCACGACTTGGATATGCGAAGATGGCTCAATTGAGCACCACTAAATCACAAGTCAGCTTTGATAAATGTCAGTCAAATACAGAATTACTTTCCATTATTGGAGTGACAAGCTACATGTATCGTTATAGGATCTGCATGGAAATACGCCATGTAAATATCACACTTTGGTTTATTTTGCTGCCAGTCACATACCTTCTTGTCGAGTGACACCAGCGTCGTCGCGGTCGTGCATTCTTGCTGTAGTTTCACTGAATCCTGTCACAATTTCTTTTTGTGAGCGTTACACTATATGCCTTCTGATATACATACATTAAAACAGCGACTGCCTCAAATATGGGTCTAATCTTTGGTTGTCGCCTGCTGAGCATTGATTGCAGACTAAGCAGTCAAAATATGACGCGTCTGTGTGTCGTAACGCATCAATTTTCTGCCGTACGTAGTGGGTACAAGTCAAATGTGTACTGGTAAACGTGAATTTCTGTCAGACATTCCCTTAATTATAGGCATAGTATGAGATCATGCGTATGAACATAGGGATATGTAATTTGTATGTCTGCATATTTTGCTTCATATGCGTTTCACGTAATGTAGATTGTGACACGTATATATATCAATTACATATATCTTTTTGTTACAAATCTTTGTAACGATAACGTGAGAGTTACGGACCAGTCAAACGGGTTGTGGAAGTTATGTTTCGTATGCAAATGTGTTGTTTGTCCTGAAACAACCATGATGTGTTACACAATACGGCCATTGTGTAAGTTATTTATCGCCTTCGACATCGGGGTACATGCAGAATGAACACTCACACCAGTCCGATTTAAATACCTCGGTATTCAAATCGGACTGGTGTGAGTGTTCATTCAGCATGAACCCCTCTGTCTCAGGCGATAACTATTACTTGAACAGTTCACATGCATGATGAAAAGCCCTTCCCCGGGAGATGAAGAGGGTTACATTATCAAAACAATGGCATCCATGTACATGTAGACATGATAGACAACAGTTTTTAATTCAAGAATGGGAGACGACCCTTAACTGATCCCACAAATCTCTGAAGACAACTCTGCAACCATCTTTAAAATAGCTAAACTTCAGAGAAACTGATCTTTGGCCTAGTGATCTAAAAATCAATAGGCTGAGAGATATTCCCCAATTTTCTCCATTTACAACCAATATGGAGTGAACTGAATCAATGGTTTTCAAAAAAGCGGGCTAATGAAAAAATGTGACGCACATACATGTATGTACACTCGGCCAGACAGCGATTCTTTTCCCCACAACCTTGATCCGGAAGGGGGGAAGGAGAAATAAAAATTAAAGCCTTCCTCATATTGATTGTTTGCAAGTACATGTATAATTTTCTTCAACAGTTGCCTGTTTATTCATAATGAAAGTTCTACATACATGTAGCACAAAACAAGATCTAATCACCCACCACTTCTAATGTTGAGTTCACTTACTGTATTTGCTGACTTTTTCAAAATCAGTTACTTGGTAATGTTTAAATCTACCATTTTGCAGCAGAGAGTTCTGTAAGGGATGTACATATACATGTATGTAACTCCTGTGAGGGAAACCACAATGTTGGTCAGAGTTTGCAGTGTACCCAGAGGAGTACATGTAGGTACGCAGATGGTAGAGTCTCCACAGGGTAGGGAGGAGTAGGTGATTTGAGACTGTGTCCCAGCAGTGTAGTGAGTCTGAGTAGGAGGCTTCATCAGACAAGAGTCTTTGCAGTGTATCAAGGTCGAGGAGTACAGTTCTCAGTATTTGCATATTTGACGAGTACTCCTGTAGATGCAATGTACACCACTCGGTACACTGCTTGCGGGGAGTACTCCTCAGTTTTCCAAGGGTGGGTACATGTATACATGTATATTCAGTGAAATAGGCTTCCAGTCAGGACTGTCTGTAACAACTCTCACTAGAAACCACAAGAATCACTCTGTTGGCCTATTTCAAGGAAAGAGCAACATATGGGAGACATATCACTATCAGCTCTGCTGACATGGCTGAAGAAATCTAAATCACAAAGCAATACACCAGCAAATGTGAAACAATATCTTTTGGTCAATCACAAGCTAAGATAATCAATGCATGGCATAATAAATGTTTGGCACGATCCGTCACATCTGTTATGAAAATCCAAACCGGATAAATGTATTTACATCGCTTGCATTTCCACGGGGAATCCAATTCCCGTCTGCATTCCTGCAAAATAATTCATGGAAATCCTGCAGCTTCCCATAAAATTTTAGCAGGCTCAGGCTGTATACATGGAAACGATACAATGTAGGTTTGAATTCCTGAGGATTCTTGTAGAGCTAAATGTAGACTGCGAGATCGAATGTGTTTGGATTCCAGTGAATTTCGATGCAGAACAAGGTCTGATTATATAGGAATTTCAACATATCAAGGATTTAAAAACCATTGGTCAATTCAAATTTTTAAAAAGAAATCCAGCATTTTCATTGGCTTCATTATTGGAATTAATCCCAGTCAATCACGGAGTTCCTGTTTAGGTCAATTTGTGAAAACTTATAAAGTCAGACAGGCATCCTTAAATCTGGAAGCCGCTTTTTCTGCGAGTAATTTTTTCTGAATTATGAAGACATTTCGACTCGTGCTAAATTTCACCGATTTACTGATCGACTGGGGGTAATTACGTTCTCTGAGGAATCGTTCCAGATAGGACCTATATTTGGAAAAAGAATTTGGATCGTAGTCTTTGCCATTGGGTTTTTTGAGAACTGGGTAAAACTGCACAAGATACTGATCCAGTTCCTCTGGAGGGATCATTTCCACTGTCCGTGTCTCGTCACACTTTTGGATGAGCCATCGTTCAAGCTGCCCGACGGTGCTCACGATGTTTCTGGTTGTTGTCAGTGATTTTTCATGGATATCCAGGACTCTCGAGCGAATGTTATCCCGGAAATCCTTGTAGCCAGCATAACTGTCCTCTTTGTCAATGAATCTTGGGACACTGGTTTGTCTATTTCGTTTGGCGGTGTTCGGGGATTCCAATCCTTTGATGTCCTCAGCTTCATCCAAGCAGATATCCCAATCTGGCAACGAAACGTCAGAATTTGTCCGTGAATTTTCTGTAGTGACTATATAATGTCCGCAAACAAGAAATATGATGTAAATTCCTTTGAGCAAACTACATGTACCTCGTAGTGTATGACATCACTTTGATTTGATCAAGTTTGCTATCGTCAATATTTTGGGGGTTACAACAGTATGAGCATTTGATAAATCTCATAATTCAATCAACCAAAAATTCAATCACCCATTAAAATAATGAAGAACTGACGAATTATTTGCAGGACCATTTTGTCAACATCTAATAACTGTTATCACCCCCTGACTGTATAGTGGAATATTTCACTCCCTGTGATTCATTTATTATATGAGATGATGTACGATCAATGTAAATTCACCTATGTTTTGTTCTATCAAGTTTTTGCTTTACTTGACCCAATTCACAGCATTTCAGTCACAACTGACAGATTTCATAATGAGAGGGGCCAAAAATGTTTCTTTCTCATACACTTCAACTATGTTCTATGTGAAGAACAGTTGTCTAAAGTTTTGGTTTTAACAAATTTAACGATAATTCATGCATTGTTGCAAAATCTGAAACATGTTTTCTTTCACCCCTCTAGAGAGTAAGGAAAAAAGACCACTGATCTGGACTGACCCTATAAAGTGAATTCAAGATGAATTTTGAGCAAAAACTTTGTTAAGTAGAAGTAAATATACATGTATACTTGAAACATGCCAATGACATTCAAAAATGCAGGTGATACCTTTTTGGGGATGAAAAAAAAAGAATGATAAATACCAAAAATAGGTGAGACACAGGTTTGTTTAAAGTTACCTGAAAATGAACTTGATATACATGTACATGTACTAGATAAAGATAAAAGTTGATCATGTGTTTACAGGTCATGTACTAGATAAAAGTTGCTCATGTGTTTACAGACCACACATTTTCAATGATGTGATTCACTTTTACAAACCAGACTTTTATTTTTTTAGAATAAGGGGACAACTTTAGGGTTGCTAACATTACTAATGTGGAGAGATATTCTGTAATATAAGCAACATTACATCATCATAAACATTTCATTTTCATTTCGTTCTTTTGAGCATGCTTTATAAATGCCTATTAACTAAAATATGGGTTATTAAAATGGCATGTTACATGTACTGTTGGTGACATTGCAGGTGGATGGACATTGTGGACAGACAGACATGCCTATTTTAAAGATTTTTCACGTACTGCCAGAATTTACACAGCTGAAGACCAGATAGTTTATTTCTAAGCTCTATTTATCTACATGTACTAACAGGCAAATTAAGAATGCAAATGCAATACTTTTACCATATGTCATTCATTGCTAACGTTTCACCTTAGGCCTCTGTTAATTAATCTTTAGCTTCTCATGACCTTGGGAGGAAATTATGATGATGCTGAATGCTGTAATTATTAATTATTAATTATTTGGCTGCATTAAGACATTGCAATAAAAAAGAAGTTATGTATGTGGTAAACTTCGAGCACCAATGGAAAGTTTATATCAACTTGTCAAAGACAACTATTTCCCTAATTTCTGCAATTAGAACTGCAAAAAGCTTTGTTGTTGACTAAATCATGTGAAATTTAAATGGCACCTGTGACATTATATCATAGAATTTATATTCAAGTAACATCCTTTTTAAAGAAGGAAAATTTGAGAGGAGTTAACCAGTATCCCAACAAAATTTAGTTATATTTATCAATAGTCTCCCCTTGTAAAATTGCTGCTTCCAATAAATTAGAATCAACCACCAGAGTCCCGTTGGAATTATCAATTAACTGAAATGTCTGCATAGAAAAATGTCAGCTTGTGAACAGAAATCCAAGAAAAGAAGGCAACAATATTATTTACCATCGAAACGAACTGAAAAAACCCAGTCCAATTCCGTTTCGTAACAGGTCCGACTTTTGCATGCAACAAGTCCGACTTTTGCATGCACCGGACTACCGCGCAAGACGACGCGCAACCGGAAGTAACTTGTCGCGGGAAATGTTGACAGAGAACACCAACAGCAATGGCCAAAGATCGGCTTGAAATAAATTTTCAATGGATTATTTCTTGGATTGTCCATTCCTTCAGATATATCTAGTCTTCAAAAAGGTATTTACGAAAACTGGTCGCATTTTATCGTTTTTGTTGGACGAAATCCTACTTGCCGCATGCGACAGGCAGATTTTTTTGCAACCTGTCGCCGGAAAAATTCAGTTGGCATGCGTTATTTCGACCGTTGGCTTTTTCTGCACATTTTTTTTTGCAGCAAAAAATGCCAAATAATTAAAACAATGCGTAATTATTGTTACGACAAAAAAACATGCGGGCGGGTCATGAGAAGCTAAAGATTAATTAACAGAGGCCTTATAAACTGATGTAATAGCCACAAAAGTCAATATTACAGACTGCTTAGTATTATCAACCAACTTAATGTTTGCTTTATTAGTTCTGCCAAGTAAAAACTAGAGCCTTAGGCACTGAAACGGGGCTATTTAAATGTAAAATAGGCTGTTGGAATAATTCCACTAACTCTTTGATGTTTAGTTCCATGGCGAAGAGCCATACAATTTGTAGTCTCACATATTTCTCTCAATAAAATCTATAGTGCAGTAGTGTAATTGTACACATATTTAAAAAAATATTTAAAAAAATAACTTGTGACTGATGGGACCGACATTTATTATGAAACCAACCTGATGAAATGATAACTAATGTTTTCTCTGCATGTTACCAATATTTGTAAAATATTTTTACTTTTTTCAGATTATAGAAAGCATATCCTTCAGCAGTAAATGACAAAAGATGAATATTGAGATACAATGTAAAATCCTCATGGTTAGATGGACTGGATCTATGCTGGGATGTATCCTCTCATGGCATCATATTATTTATATGTACCTCCACCTGCTAGTACACCCCTAGTTTGGAAGGTTATAAATTCTTACAATGGTTGTATGCAGACTTGTACATGTAGCTTACTGCTATCCAAACATAATGACTTGGAGTTTGACCCTATCAATTGACCCTATCAGCTAAGTGAATCAAGCCATTGACCTGTGTCATGCATGTGTCTATGTTCTAAATGGTATAGAGGGTCTGGTGGAGGGGATGTTTGTGTGTTGGCCCTAAGTTACATACCCTGTATACAATTTCTGCAAGAATGGAAGCCTAGAAAATTAGAATTTCTTGCCAACATGGCAAACATACATGTATGATAAGTTTGCCTTAAACTATTTTCTTCTGTATATGTTACATGTAAGTGTTCTAAATAAAGTTGTTATCAACCAGCAATTTATGACATCCTTTCAGGAAAACACTCTAAGTCAACCTCTGAATAGTATCCATTTTGTATTCATGCTCTAAAGCAGAAAATCTCTGTGAAAATGACATATGAACATATATAAGAATAGCAGAAAATATTTAACTTCACTAATATAGACCAGGTGAAACAAAATCTAGCCAAAATAGTTGATCAAACTATCTGCAGTAGCTGAATAACTTGAGGACTTTTTCCTTCTGCTCTTCCTCTCAAAGCCTAAAGCAGTTAAATAAACAACCAGTCACCCTGGCAACAGTACCAAATGTGCTATAGTTTTTCCTGACTACAATACAGGACCATTAGTCCCTACGGGTGTACATAGCCCCGTAAAAAAGATCTATATTTGCAACAAAATTTATGAAAATCATATTTGGTTGTATTGCTAATGTTACTCTGTTTCTAACATTACAAAGTGGACAGACACAAAACAAAATGGATTTTCACATTCAATGACACATCACATGGCTCATCAATTACATAGTGGAAGTGCTGTAGGAAATACAAACTTGCTATGAAATTTTGACTAACTGTTATAGAATAGAGAGAATAGCTTGAACAATGTTGTTGCTAACATTACTCCAATTGTGGATGGACATTTCATTGTGTAACGTCAGAAGTTTTTGAAAATGTTTTTTGTTATTTACTTTTTAAATATTTTGGTTGATTTTATGCACTGAATCATTGCTCCTTGCTCTGCTGCCCCTCATTTTCATATGTGGGGGGAGGCAAGGTTCCACATGCTTGTACATGTATGTCAGTGTGACTCAAGATATAGATCCAGAAATAATCACACCATTCTCAAGAGTCATTCTCACCCGATTCATTCCCACACCCCCTAGCACTTTGGGTCATTAGCAATGATTAGGGAGCTTCTTGAAATTGGGGAATACTAGGAACTGGCAGAAGGCATTTCAAACTATGTGGCATGGTACGTCGAGATGAAACTCCTAGGAACTCCTTGGCATCCATTTTTGAACCCACCAAAGAAAGGATGGCATATAGCTTGCCATACAATATAGGGAATGGCAGGGAATGGATTCCAATTGTAACTCCTATCCATGCTGATCAGAACACTACATGTACACTGAGCATATAGTTTATCCCATTTGGATAACCGGCCTATATATGCCATTCCTGTCAAGGAACTCCTGCCCCGATTTCAAGAAGCGCCCTTATGTACTCATTTGAGGGGTGACCTCAATCATGGAGTAAATGTTCCACTTTAAACACTAAGTAATAAAATAGAAACAACTTCTTTTGATCAAAATTGCCCATTCAAAGCATTTTCCATTGTTTATACATGAATTGAATGTGTATTTCAAGAGAATCAATTTTGTTTATGGATAATAGTTGTGGTGGGTAGAGTTCTAGCCTAGACTGCTCAAATAACACATCACGGTTAATTATAAACAGCTGGTTAAATTCCAAGATAACTAATTACAGGTCCATGTACAGATTATTATACATGTAGTGCAATGATCATGATGGTCAAAACAACGGTCATATTCGGCGAACATCAACTATCTTCATGTAATAAAGATGGATACAGTAAATACCCCAATAATTCAATCATCCTACATTAAAATTCAATCACCCCCCCCCCTCCATATTGTGGATACAATTCCCAGTCATTCTGAAAAAATTTGATCATGCTGCAATAACACAGATATAATGGAATGTATAGATCTGCTTGATCTTGTACCATGTTGTCAACTTTCAATTTTTTGACTTTGATCACTCCCAGATTTTATGGTGAGAAATTTCACTTCCTGTGAATGAATTACATATATTAGAGGACTGACCATTAGCGAGTATTTATGAAAGCTCACAATCACAAACATATATCAACATTCCAATGATATATGTAGGCCTTCATTCTTGGATTGAAATGATTTTTGAATTTTCAAGAGAGAAAGAATAAATTGGTCAATAGCGGGATTCGAAGTTCGAACCCACGAACCCGGTTTATCGCACTGCTGCTCTACCGGCTGAGCTATGATGGCCCATAGATAGTACACTAGTGGATTGTCCCTGCATACATATGAAATGATTTTAAATATATGCTCAGTGGCGGGCTATACGCCATACCAAATATCATTTCTTCATTATAAAGCCAGTTGCGCACATTGCAACACTGAGAGAGAAGGCTGGTTATCACAGGGACAATCCACAGGTGTAATACCTATGGGCCATCGTAGCTCAGTCGGTAGAGCATCGGCGCAATAAGCCGGGATCATGGGTTCGAATCATGCTGACGACCAATTTATTCTTTCTCTCTCAAAAATCATTTCATATGTATATGCTCAGTGGCAGGCTATACTCCATACCAAATATCATTTCTTCATTCTTGGATTGATCACCCGTTCATAATAATGATCACATGGGCAGTTGCACAGTATAACCTCTTTTAGCACTGTAATGCGTAGAATTACATCAAATTTTACCCACCAAAACTGTCATGACTGTGTAAACTCCATCCACATTGGGAAGTAGTGTTTGTTTCGGCATATATGTTAGAACGTGAAATGATTGCAGACTGAAGTTTACTTTTCTTTCACATAATGTTCAGAGACCATTGTGAGTTTTCAGACATTCAAAGATGATTTGGAGGAGAGAAATGGATTCATTGATGATAGAAAAATCAGCCCAAGTTTAGGAGTTCAAGTTTTCAACCACTGATTTTCTGGGTGAAGTCGATGTGGTTGGCAATGCACAGACACTATATGAAAAGGGAGGTAACTCTTTTGCACAACACATGCCCCAGCATGTAAAAACAACCCCACTCACTCGCCATCTGCATCTTCATCACTCGCGAACACTAATTTATGAGCACTGCTCATTATTTGAAAGCGACTATTATACTTTATATTTTCGTTTTTTTGCGGTATAGTCTAACCTCGGCTCATGGCGGTTCAATGACGATGTTTATGTACATGTAGCTGTCTATACAAAGATACTCTCCAGTCATCAGCAGGCATGCCAGGATACAAGTACATGTACAAGGTCTCAATGGCATGACTTGTCTAAACATTCAAATTTACTTTTGAGATATCAAAATAATCAGCAGCATTTCTCGCTTCCCTAGAAGCAAGCACCTATTTTACATGTTTGGACATCTGTTTCTGGATGATCATCACACTGTGAAGGGATTTTAACTTTTCCCTGAAGGCGGTGTTGCTCTTGGTGAATTCGGGCGACCTGGTGATAGAGTGTGGATAATTCTGTGATCGGAGGTATAGATCGAGACGACACTGGAACAAGCGGTAAGTGGAGTAGGTGTACGCCTCGCCCGATGGTTTCGTGACCTCAGTGAAATATCTTGCCAAAAAGTCATCCAGTTCCGTGGCAGGAATTGTCTCCATTTTGCGCTGTTTGTTCCTATAGCTATACCTGAGCCAACGCTCAAATCCCGCCGCCGCCGATACCATCGCCTTGATGGTGTCCGAACGCTTTCCTTGAATCTCATTGGATGCCAAGGAGAGTCGTTCCATGCGATTCGATCGAGGGATCCGGAGCGGCTGACCTGTGATCCCATGCCAATCTGATATCGTCAGAGATGATTGGGTATCCATCATGGTGGCAGGATGCGTACTGGTTGCATGAACCAGCATCGGGTCGTCCTCGTCAGGCTGTTCTACGTCAGACACATGCCAACTCCCAGCATCTGTGGTGACCGAGAGAGAAAAATATCTCAGAATGGCAGTAACGATGGTAACAAAGTACAGAGCTCTACACAAACATCATAACATCGAGAATCAATCCTGGTTCCAAGATCATCATGGACAATGCAATACGTTAATTCCTCAAACAAATAGATCACCCTTATCGGAATTCAATCACTCACAAGTTTTGGAGTAAAACACAATCGTAAGATGTAATAATTCAACTACTCCGAATTGCTAATTGCAAAGTACAGAGCTCTACACAAACATCGTAACATCGAGAATCAATCCTGGTCCCAAGATCTCCACGGACAATGCAATACGTTAATTCCTCAAATAGATAGATCACCCTATCGGAATTCAATCACCCACAAGTTTTGGAGTAAAACACAATCGTAAGATGTAATAATTTCAACTACTCCGATTTCCAGTAGATCCGATTTGTCAAAAAACAAAAAAACAAAACACTTCACCTTGTTGATGTGTGTCAGTAGCAACAAACGGTGATGGACATGGTAACACTTTATGTAGCGTGTCTGGAACTGTCACAAAATGATCATATTATCTTACATGTACATGTACAAACGGTTTATTTGAGTTTGGAACTTCATATCTTGAAAAGAAGTGACAAGCCATCGTACTTGGCCCAGAACTTATTTTATAGCATAAACTTCTGGGTAAAGGGAGAATACTGTTGTATTGTTGTTGACTGAAGTGGGTCAAATGGGTACTGGTAGATCATGTTTGATAATGGTGAAATTCAGTTTTAAGTTTATGTACCCGCACATTCACAAACTCCAATTCGCAGGATTGTGTTTAATCACACCCCGGCTGCTTGAATAGAATTTGAAACCACTCAATTGTATGCGGACTAGTTCCGGTATTATAAACTGGGCCCTTGCTGATTCAGTCTCTGGCAACCAGGGGTCAATGCATGTAGCCAAGTCTGTTCGAAGAAATAGGGTACAGTATATGTAGTCCTTTCTTGAAATAGTAGGATACATAATGACCATATATATCAAATTTACTCTGGTCAGTTATCAGTTCAGCTGTGTTGAAGATACATGTAGGAAAGTTAGTGAGTGAACCAATGAAGTCACAATACACATGGCTGTGCTATTGGCGCAGTCCTCGTTAACGATTAACTTGCATTTCGTGCAAATTAGGCCGCTGTTAATTAATGGTTCGTTTCCCGTAACCCGCCCGCATCAGTATTTTTGCAAGCAATAATTACGCATTGTATTAATTATTGGTACTGATCCCTAAAAAAACTGCCTATAATGAGTTCTGATTTCGCGAAGCAGCGCTCTCCAGTGATTAAATTGCCCGTAAAATACCGAAATTGTCGTAACAAGTTTCGTAAAGCCGTCTCTTTGTACGATCCCTTCGAAGGGCACTGCAGCGCCACCTGTTGTGCAGTTCAAGGGATTCCCCATAAACTGACCAATGAAACGGCAAACTTTCTTGGGAATCCTCTAAGCTACGTCATTATGTTTTCCAGTCGGAGCTCCGGAAGGAAATTCTGTGGTCTCAATTCCGTAGTTTGTCTGATCGCAAAAACATTAAATAACAACAAACTGACATCCACAATGTAATCTAACGAAATATGCACTGAGAAGTGAAGAAGTATAACTATTCGTCTGCAAACTAGATATCGATTTGCACGCGGAGTTCTCAAATCAAACGAAAGTATGTTCATCATACACCCCTTTCGTTCCCCGTACACCGCGCAATGACATGTCCGCATGGTTGATCGCATTCATCTTGGTGTTGATCAAAATGATTTTGGCCAACGGAGTCACGATAGCTTCAACAAACGGTCAGTTTTATGTTAAATTCACAACTTTCCTATTCTCTGAAAAGACGACCGTCAGCTTTGTCATCGAGGGTTTTCTTTCCAAGGCAGATTTGAAACTTTCGTCGATGATTCTCCTGCCTTATGGAATATGGGCGCTTGCAATCAGCAAATAAATTCTATAAATCTATAAATCACTAAGCTGCTAAGTGCCATGGATCAAGAATCCAGTGGTGGACTTGGAAGAGAAGTTCTTCTCTTCCAAGTCTTTACTGACTCTGAAAATCAGAAGAAGGCATCGTGATTAGACCGAAGCTGTTGTTGTTGTTGTTGACCAGTGACTTGCTTAGGACAGCTTAACCCAGAAACTCTGGCTGTGATACGTAAGTTTAGGGTCAGCAACAACAATAAAAAAAAAATAGACCCCTTAGCCGATGTTTTCGGGCTAAGGACAGCTGTATTATAGTAAAATTTATGAATCCTAAAAAATTAGGATTAATATTATTACTATTTATGGTTGCTTTGGTGAATGCTGATTTAATATAATTTGTGAGCCAGTACTAATCTGATGGAAACCAGTTCTAAATTCGCTCCATATATGACACCTCACATAATGTATTTTATCTCAAAGAGTCATGTCTGTGGATTGTGATCTGTGATTTCTTTTTAATGGTTATTATGTATGCATTATTCATTTAATTAGCAGGTCACTGTTCCTCTAGCAGAGGTTTTGTTTGATAAATCTAGTCCAGTAAAAGGTTTTATATTTTCAAATTTTGCATCCCAAGTTTTGTTTTAGTATTTTTTTTTTCTCGCTAGGTAATAATTAATAATTAATAATTATCGCCCTCAGCATGTCTATTTTCAAAAGCAAGGTTACGAGAAACATAGAATTAATTAACAACGGCCTTAGGGATTCTGATGGAATTTTTTAATTGTTTGGTCAAACTGAAAACACTTCTTCTACTAAATTCAGAGTTGTAGTATGCAAACGAACGAAATGGATTAAGATTGATGATTGAAATCTACATATTTTATACCAGAAAATGACATTTCCTGAATCCGTTCTGCGACAAATTGCCAACTCTGTTGCCGCTGGACCTGTGATGAATTTAGTTTCTCCCACCTGTGAATGATAGCCATAAGCATAGACCACACAGGTGTACAATGGGACTAAAGATCTCCCTCATTGCTGCACACTGTATTTTTTGATAGACACACTCAGAGAAAATGACGATGCAAGTGGAATTGTGGGAAGTTTGTGTTTAGAGTACCAGTACTGGTACGGTAACTTGATGAAAGTCCACATCATTGCTGCATTATGGTAATTCCCTAATTATTCAATCACAGGAAGTTCACTTTTCGACTCTGTTATTCAAACACAGAGAAAAATTAACATTCCCATTTTTCATTCAAATAGAAGAAAAGTCATTTTATGACAACATGTGACACTTTGTAGCTGGTGCCATGGAGAATATTGCCAGGTTGGTGCCATTTTCGCTGCACTTCAGGTGATCAAATTATTATGGGAATTATCACACATACAGATTCTGTTTTAAGTACAAGCCATTGAATATAATACTACTATCATATGGTTTCTGGGTGTTGAATATTCATTTATTCTATTGGTCAAATAAATCATACAACTTACAAGTGATAAGCATATATGATAATGAGCTGTCTATACATCTATACCAGGATATGTCTGTCTCAATGGCTTAAATTGCATAGGAATAATAAAAAAAAAATTAAAAGTCCCTGCATTACCAAACCGATTTCTTAGTGGCCCAGAATAGAAACAAAAGTTTGGTTGGCCTAAGCAACTGTAAATTAATCGAAGACATCTCAAATTAATATGTGTATGCCGTAAAGCAAGATCAGGAATAAACAATAATTAAAGTACACTACAACTGGCCGCTGCCGTTCAAAGGGAGACAATTCAATGAAGAGTTTTATCCCTTGTATCACACATTTTCTTCATGGTGCTACATGCAACATGCACATGTACAATGTATGTAGACATGGCGCATTAATTAATTGCATTAGAGTAGGAGACATGTAGAATACAGTACACAACATAGTTTCAATCAACATCAGCCTTAAGAGAGTATCATTAAAACAGTGCAATCTATGTGCTTTAACTTTTAGTACCTTAATAACTTGTCCGGCAACTGTCAAACACGGACACTCAAACATCATGATTGTTAAAACTACATTTAACATTCGTCCATGCACTTGCTTGACTTTAAGAAGAATTCCCTTGTTGAAATATGTTGGAATACATGTACATGTAGTTGGAGCTTGGCATGGTATAATTAGTTCAATAAAGTATAATTAGTTCAATAAAGTATAATTAGTTCAATAAAGTATAATTAGTTCAATAAAGCAATTGTTCAAATTGTGCTCAATGGGAGTTATCTTGAAGCTATGACTTTTGTTAAGGCAAGTTTTTATTGTGAGGGCTGATGCCTGCTTCAAAAAGACTTATGCATCCTCCAAACTTCTATACAATTCAAGTGAAATCAATTCTTTATTGGCAACAAACACAATTCACATGGGACATGTACATGACATGTAATGTCATAAAGGAAAAGAAATGGTACAGCAAAAATGCAGGTGTGCAGAAAAATCCACTCAAATGCCCAGGGCAGGAGTGAGTGAGTGAATAGAATTTAACGTCGATTTCAACAGTATTTCAGCTATATCACGACGAACCAACTAAGCACCACCCAGCCCAGTTGTGTTCCTGCTATTTCAAAGAAGAAATCTTTGAAGCAGCATGGAAACAGACATCCTCCATCGACCCTATAAAACACTGAGGACAGCTGAGCACACAAGAAACAGACAGGACGCTTACATGGTGCAATAAAGACAAGTGATATTGCAGTGCTAGACATCACATTATCAAGTTCCTGTTGCTTCTCAGCAAAATACATTGAAGCAACAGGAACCCGTGCCCACCCAAACACCCGCCATGACTCTTGCATGTACAATGTGAGCAGTCTTCTGTCAAACCCACCACTATTAGTACTCGCTATGCTCGCACACAGATACACACCTTCATGACAATACTCAACAATATTCCACAATCGGTAGAAGACTAAGTTCATGTTACAACTTGTTAACAGGTATCTCCATACACTGTAATGTAACTTCAAGCAATTGCATGCCAGGTGTACACGTGTATCATGATTATAAAATATGGGTTTTGGTTACATGTACCTTTTCAGGTTTTATGTTCATCACATAAACTGCAAAGTGAAAACTTGTCAGGGAAACAAAAAGGATATCATGTGACTGCCCCTGTGATATCAATTCAATTCAATTCAATTCAACTTTATTGCGATCTCTGCACTGAAGGCATGGACCAAGGGGAGACAACTCCCAAAGAACATGACTAGAAATCATGGGAGACAATATAAGGGGCCTATGCTAGAAATGAACCTCCCGAATCATGCCAACCCACAACACAGCCAGGTAGGATTAGGCCGCTGTCACTCAATTGTTTGTTTCTCACGACCTTGCTTGTGAAAATAGACATATATGCGGAGTGCGATAATTAATTATTATTAATTAATTACGAATGTAGCAAACCAAACGCATGTAAATTTGAAGAAAAGCGATATTTCACACCTAAAAATCTGAAACCTGCATGTATTTCAATTATTTGCCCCTCAAATTAAGATGCGAGAGGGTCATGAGAAAAGAACAATCAACTAACAGTGGCCTTACGGTAATCTCTCCAAAAATAAGGTCACCCTGTATCAAAATTCAATCAGCCTCAATTTTGAGGAGAAAATTTAATCGGTGATTCTAATAAATTTGACCACCCTCTAAAATCATTAAAATAACAAGGAAATAATGAATTATTTGCATGATTTACAAAAACCTTTTTCTCAAATTCCTGCTCTATAAATTTGATCAACTCCACATTTTATGATGGGGATTTCACTTCCTGGTTGATTGATTAGAGGGATTACTGTAATGGTATTTCAATACATCTACATGTTACATTCTAAGAATCAGAGTTCAAATTTCAACAAAATGACCAATGGTCCTCCAGACTATTGACGGCCCTCCGGCTTTGGGCAGCATGGTTTGTACCATGTTTGTCTGGCACTGGAGGTAGATTAAAGAATCAAACAGATTGGGCTTTCTGAGGATCCATTGTGATCAGTGTCTGTAGAGCCTAATTTTCAAAATTCGAAATTCAATTTTTTTTGTAGTTTTGGCTGGGTTTTTGTTGGAGTTAGGGTTTTGTTAGGGTGTGTTTGTTTGTGTCATCGTCGCCGTGTGACCAATAAGGTTAGGTGCGACGTTAAACTACAAACAACCAACCAACCAGACTATTGACTTTGAAAAATAATTTGACTGCAACTTCTTTTTACCAGTCTGCTACTGTACTGGCAGTGACTATTAAAGTGTGTTAATATTGTGCTATTCACTAACCTCTGCCTATATGCGAATCTTACTGTGCATTTTTAGATTGTCTTCTGCACTCCCCATCTTCACCAACTCTACATTGAATTCATGGAAACTGTTTAGGCCAGTGTCGGAATTGTTCTTCCTCACAGATTTGTTACCAGGAGGCATACTCCTCTACGCCACGAAACTGAAATGCCTTAAAATAACTGCCAATGAGATGACGTTATTGCCATGGAGACGGCGTCATTTCCACGGGGTCGGCATCATTATCAACAAATAGCCACCCATAATAAAATGTTATTCTTCATAGTGAATCTACTCGGTTCGGAAATACAGAAACCCCAAACATTAGGGTGTAAACATCTGCTAATGACATGACCACTGGTCAAATGGTTATTCGAAACATGGTTAGTGTGGGAAAGTTTATATTTTTAATAGGGCAAGGGCAAAGCCCAAGACCTAAATTTATAAACTTCATTCAATGCATTTTTACATGTCAAATTTTAAAACCCACTTAAAATTCTCTTTGCAAAATTAAGATGAAATCTCATGCTTATAAATGAAAAAGAATGTTACTGTGTACCTTATTTATCAAGGACAGTGCCATGTTTCAAAATCTTCTGGATTTTTTTGGTGGAGTGACACGTCAAAACTGGAAAATATTTGTGACACAACTCCTACTAGTACATGTAAGTTGTTGTGTTTTGTTTCCAGTACTGTCAATCAACAAATGAGAAACCCACGTCATTGTTTGCTATTCTTTTGCTCCACCGAAGTAAATAACAACCACACTGCTCACATGGAAGGATATATGTTTTTTTAAGGCAAATACGTGGTAACAAATGTAATGAAGCACTATCAACATCGGTGATGTCCGTTCGGTAAATCCAACATCCAGGTACATATATGTATAATGACATATTTTGCTCAACAGTATTGTGGGAACCACAAGCGAACTGGAGGATTTTGGCACAGCTTCTTTAATTATAAAATGTAGCGATAGTAAACTACCTACTTTGTCACATACATCTAGTTTATGAACGTTTATCCTGTTAAATCTCACAGTCAGCCATCTTGATTTGGATGCGAGAGACAGAAGCCTCGTTTTTGCCGCCCATCAGCGCCATGTTGGAATCTGCCTAGAAACTGTGTTGGGAGGTACCGGTACTCATAAATAAAGGGCATATGTTCATAGTTTTGTTTGAAGTTGATGTCAATCAAAACTGACACTCGTTACATTTACAGTGCAAGTTGTGCTGAATGTAATCGTTGAAATTATATGAAGTACATGCCAATGTGACACGAGAGATGGCAGGACAGGACGTTATAATATTGTTGTTAGTAGCAATGCACGAGTGAGAAGCACATGACCATTGCATCCAATAAAACATGTATGATGAGCGATAGAAATTTCAGGACAAATCTGTCAAATGTGAGATTCGTTATAGTCAATTTCTGTGGGCCCGTTGAACTTCATGTAAAACTAGAAAATAATTGGCCCTAATTTACTTTTTCCATGTCCTACAGAGTGTATCATCTTAGTTGAAACTGAAAAATCCAACAAAATATTGTTTCTGAATTTTTGTCTCTGTGTTCATGGTTGGAGTCAAGTGGCCTCGGTTTCTGTGAAGTCTTCCATAGACACACCCGCCTCAAGAAGAACCGTGGCAGTTGTTGATCTTAAACAATGGTTGGTGTAACGGTGACTCAAGTTAGCATCATTGGAGATATTCGGCATCAAGTTACCCAACCTGTTCACTCCCATTGGCTGAGGGCAATACCACGTGGCCGATTCCGGACTTACTAGTTCACTTGCCCGAGGGCGTTGAAAGAATGCACTGCACTCAGGATTCCGTTTCGCCAAATACAACTTCAGACTTTTTACTGGACACTTGTTATCACCAGTAGCATACATTCGCGACGATTTCTTTTTCTCTCTACACCTGGCTACACCTCTGTGTTTTTTGTCGCTTTCATTGTTCGACATGGTTACGAACTCTCTACCTGTGTCATCCTGCTCAAATTTGAAATCATTGGATTTAAGATTTCTAAGATTTTCTCTACCCCTCCTACCAAGATGCAAGGTTAGTTCGAACCAAACCTTACGTAGTAGTGATTTTGGAGTATTATCAGACAATGTTCCAGAGGAATACAGACTTCTAAAATCCTTGGGCAAAATTGGCTCATGGGCCTGTGTCACGTCATTCCCATGTCTGTGTTGCTCCTTGAAGATGCCGGTCATAACATGATTAGAGGTCATAAACTCCTTATCATTCTT
>JAVTVY010022057.1:0-96339 GCA_036873755.1 Hanleya hanleyi
ATTCGTGTATAATCCGTCAAATTTTCTTCAACATTTCAAATCAGAATCCAAAACTATGATAAGTTCACAGAAATGTCAAATCTCTGACATTTTCATCTATAGACAAAAAATGTTAGTCTAGTCCCGTCAACAAGTTAGGACGGACGGACATATAGGAAAAGACAATATCCCCACCACGCAGTGCATTTGAAGGGTAGTCTACAGTTTTCTACAATCTGTTTTGCTCACGGACTTGATCCCAATCGAACCTTCTTATCGTTCGAATCCTTAAGCATTGTTTGGAAATGTTGGTTTTTGTCTGCATCTACAATCTCCCTGTGCCCATTCACAATCTGTGCAGCCGAAAGGAACATCCCGCAATCCGAACTTGATCGGACGAAGCGGAGATAACTGTGGTGGCAATGAAAATACTCAAAGTAAATGAAACAACCATTCAAGGAGTAGAGGACATTCATTTTCCTGCTCTTATGGGGCTACAACATGGTGCTTTGTCGAATTTTCAAAACAAGCTGAATTTCCTAACAAAAGTACCCAGACATCTCAAAATGGGATATCAATCAACAAAAGGCACAACAGAACCATTTATGCGTTTTACTTGTGATTCGATAGTGTGATAGGACTCACCAGAAAGTTGGCATTTTAAATTCAACGGTTGGAAGGCTCAAAGTGATAACCAGGTGGAAAATTATGCCTCATGACATCCCCCAAAATTCACTCTTTTGTCAATTTCAACAAAACCGAAACTTGTAAATGGCTGATAAATGAATCTCCAATAATATTCCCCCTCCCCACCCCCCACCCCGATTCTCCGCTCCCCACTCCATCCTGGAAATAGAACTGGACAGGGTCAGTTCATCTGTTATGCTGCTAATATTTTCTAAGAAAGTATGGTGTCCCCCTGTTTTTATTACATATTGAACAAGAACAACACGTCTTTAGCATTATATAGCAAAATGGAGAAAATTTGACCTAGGGAAGTTTGATTTATTGAGCATCAAGCAAGAACAAATTCAAATTTTCCTATGTATTCAGTGTTATGGCTTTTAAGTGGTATACATGCATTTGGCTGCCATATTTTTTTAATGAGCATGGTGACCCCACACTTTTCTTCCTGGATTATCTTCCCTTAACCTAATGAAAAAATACTGAAATTTAAAAAAACAAACATTCAACCTCTAGAAATTAACGTCCTCTACTGCGTTACACACAAATAATGTGTGTAACAGTGAGTAACACTGACTCGCAACTACATGTATTATATACTTACACACTGCTCGAATCGACAGTTTGCTCTCTAGAACTGTTCCCCAGGGGCGTATCCATTGTTATCCTGGCGATAATATGCAACACAACACGATTGTGGATTCAAATCAATAAATATACACCGACCGACTGTTTAACTACTCCACTAATGATGAAAATCCTGTTACCGAATACGCTGTGTAAGGGGTTAGGAATATCGCGGGCAGTATATGATTTACATTGGAAAAGATCACACACAGACATGGCTTACGCGATACTGTCATTTGACCCGGCGTGACTAGACATCGGAATCGGATTTGATATTCAGCGTTCTAGAAAGAATTTAGAATGACAGCACATATCGTCTGGAATGCCACACACTTAAATTAGGTTATTATTATGCCCCGCTGGTGAACTCGAAACAACTGAAGCGCGTTGTGTGCTGCGTTACAATTTTTCTTGAACATTAAATTTTGTCCCAACCTTACAAAACACGGTAAAACTGCATGAAAAGTAAACGTGTTTTGTCAACTGTGACAAATAGCATAACTAGAGACAAAACACATTTCATCTGACATTGGGGAGGGAGGCTTGGGGGGCGTATCTGTGATGAGAATATGCGGTCATTTGGGCTGTTTACAATGTCTCATGTCGCAAACAAGATTAATATCATGGCAAGATTCACTTGACTTTTACGAAAAGATGAATTTTGTAAATAGCGACAATTCTTTCTCCATACTCCTGCATGCAAAGGAGTTAGGAAATGAGTCTGTATGCATCTATACCTGGTCATATCGGCGTAATTTTAAACCCATTTGCATAATCATAGATACGAAGGATTATGGGAAATTCAAAGTGGTCCACTTGAAAGGTCATTTTTCGCAAAATTTGTGTAAAAAGGCGAGAAAACAAATTATGAACAAACCAAACAGTTGAAATAAGCCTTACATTTATTTTTGGCGATTTGGTGCCCCTGTGAAGTCATCGGACGGGGCATTTTTTTTACAAAAATTATAGAGCTTGATGCAACGATATAGGATAAGGAAAATATGTTTGCCTCGACATGGTGCATGTTGACGCAAAATGTCACAACAGAATGAATTGGGAAGCATTCTGTTTATATATTTGAAGGAAAATTACTTATAGTCCAGATGAAATATCATGTTCTAATTTATATCTAACCCATTTTGTCACAATTCAGTTTGTGAAAAAAACCCGGACTGACTCTGCAGTTGTGTTTTTGTGATTTTGACAAAATGCAGCAGTTGAGAAAAAAATCTAGTCCGTCATTCATTATTCAGACGTCGTCCTTTGACGAATTTCCACTCCCATATCCAAATACCTAATTGATATAATAACATTAGCAAAAGTAAAAATAAAAACAATCATAGCATACATTAATATAGGATAGATAAGTGGAAATCAGCACGAAGGGTCCGAATGTCGAGATACGTTGTAGATCTTTCTGTTTTGCCGAGTAAAGGTGTTATAGGATGTAATCAGTTCAAGTAACTTGGAATACGAGAGAAAACTCGATGCGAAGTACGGTATGGCCTTCTGCATATTCGAGGCATTATACATTTATTATATCAAACTTCATCTTAAGACTTACCATAATCCTACACTGATACATAGTGTTCAAAGTTTCGTTTTATTATAAAATCTAAAATCTAGGGGACGGGAACATTAGGTTGTAAACCATGTATTCCTTCCATATTCTCGTCTTGAAGCATTCTGTCATTGTCCAGCATATTTCATGTCTAAATGTGTACTTCGAGGAGAACGAAATTCCTTAAATGGATTGAGATGATTCACCCTATCTGGCGGGGAAAGGGGGGAGGGATTATGGCCTCACTTACCAAACTTTCTGCGCTATTTCCAGAACGAGAAAAAATTGAAAGGTGACACTTCGTGACTTTGTAGTTTATAATAGTGGGCCCATTTAGGACCTATTTGCGTAACGCCGAGCACAGGATGATAAGTAAATGAAAGATGGCGGCCACGTGGGGTACCAGAAAAGTGATGTTTTCGTCATTTTCCTTCAAAAAAGTATTTCATTTCCCATCAGATTAATATCTACAAATTTTTCATGCAGTTTTTGGAGAGAAATTACACAAATAAAAAATGGAAAAATTTTGACCGAAAAATCGACCAAAAAATACCTTGTTTGAAAATGCCTTCATCAAAGAGGCCATCTTGCGTTTTTTTGCATTTCCTGGTAGAGTTTGATTCAAGAGTATAGTGTAGTAAGTTGACCTACCTCAAGTGGTAATAAAAATAATTAGAGGGGAAGGGGAGAGAGGGGAGGGGGAAGGGGGAGGCAAGGGTGCCCTTCACGCATGTACTTTGTGGTTCAGAAAATGCTGAAAATTATGAGAGATGAGATAAGTAAGTCATTGTAACTTTACATTTGATGGTTTAGACGAACGGTTATACAAAAGAGGCTACAACTTGGCATGAGCCTGTCTGATTGGTTTCAACAAATATGCACAGAAAACAACTTCCTGAGAGTGTATAGTTTTAAACTGATCATTTCGAATTTGCCCAAGAAGCAATCTGCGGAGAGTTATGTCTGTGGGCTGAAAATGTAACCAACGCCGAGAAAACCTTGAGCTTAACAAATATATAGAGGATATCAACTGTTTCTTGCCGAATACCATAAATATTTCATCGAGTGGGGTGAGAAAAAGCCAATTTTCTCACCCCACGAGATGAAATATTGACGGTATTCGTCAAGAAACTGTTGATTTTCTTTTTATTATATACTTCTGTTGTACTACTTTATTCTGGATTTATAAAATGTTAAAATGATTAAGATTTTGTAGGGCTTTTCGACTGAAGATAAACTGGAACATTGATTATTTTCACTGTGACGTCAATCGCGGAATACTTTGCTGTCAACAAATCGCACCAGCTGCAAGCGAATTTCTTTCAGTCGGGTATCCTGCAATTTAGTATCCATGACATCCAGCAGATCTCAAGAATTTTATTACCTTTATATCCGAAATAAACGATTTTCATGTCGACCCGTCCGCCAACTCTCCCCCCCAGAAACTTTCCGGCAGAAAAGCACGGTCGATACTCTTTGTTGAGTCTGGCTTGTCTCGCTGTCTACACTCGAGCAGGACTGACGCACTGGTTTCTCGTTGACCTCCCTGGTTCAACACTGTGTTTGTCTTTGCACAGCCTAGTCTCATTTCAACTGAAATCTGCATTCGCCCTTGATTTCGTTCATGACTACCCATGTAGCACTATTTTGATTTCGCAAAATCGAATGGTTACGATAAGTTATAGCCAGATGGTTGTTGTTGTATGGAGCTTTGACGGTGTTGTGGGCCTGCGGAGTTATCATTGTGATTTTGTCCGATTCTGAATGAATACTCACTGACAAGAGTTCACCGTCGTTGAATTAAGTTGTTGTTCATGTTTTCTCATCAACTTTGGTGCGACATTTTCATGATATCACCCCAATTTCGAGTCTACAACTGAGGAATGTGTTTTATTTTCCGCGCTAGTTCGTGTTGCACTCTGCACTGCTCTGGCTCTGCAGTCACAGTCGCTGTACACGTTCTTGTGTAGGTGCGCGCGTACGTGACGAACCGATCTCATTGTCGCCATTCCAGGTATTTCTTATTCATTTTATGCCTATTTCTGTTTTATTTCTTGTCATAATCTGGTCAGCATAAGGCATAATACCATACAACTCCTTCCCAAATATTTAGCTTGTTTTTCTTTGGCGCATAAACCTTGTGGAGGTTCTGTCAATTGCCTTATCACTGTGACCACGGTGACATGTATTTGTGCGCTGTGACGTCATTTGGCATATCATCACAGTGATGATATATTTGACATCATCACTGCAGTGAAAATATCGCTTTTATTCGATTGATAATTTTCACTATCTCATCGCCAAGTATATAATAAGTTGTCTTATAACGCCTAAAAATTCAGGCTCGTCAAGTTCTTTCGTGTAGCTCCACACAGCACGTTATACTGGATTACATGAGCTGTAAGATTATGCCGTTCAATGTTCTTACCACCCTTATAGGTTATCGCTCATGTGGAACACACGCTCTATGCGATAGTTAAATTTAATTCTGTCTCTCTCTCTCTCTCTCTCTCTCTCCCTCTCACTCTCTCTCACTCTCTCTCTCTCTCTCTCTCTCTCTGTGATATTAGAATGTTTGACATTGACAAATATATGTATGTAAATTGAGGTAAAGTAATTTCCCACAATTGACAATAGAGATTGATGACAATAGATCGTGGGTATACCTTTTGCGGGATAATACGAAGAAGCTGAAAAGAACTCAGAGATAAACAGGGAAACTTCCACTGATTTCTACAGAAATATAGTCACCATTTTCAGGAGAATATATTGGTCTCTGATTGTTGCTAGTCAATATCAAGGGTTCGTGGATTACACTTCATGGCTTATTGAATTCGTATAATTTGTATGAGATCTATGCCATTGAGTTTCAGGTAACACATAATGATCAACTACTATCTTGCTCAAGTCACAATTGTTCGTCTGACGGCTTGCTTGCAATAAATATGCTCATCCTAGCAATTTTTTATAGGACCAATATGTGATTCATTCGTCTGGTGTGTTACTCCGTGTGGTATTTGAGTAATATGTATTAATTTAATTAACTCGACGTGAGATAAATTCAGCCTAGTTTAACTTGGCCGTCGCCATCCACAAATAATTCCCACGTACATAACCGAAACTTAGAGTAAGCATATCATAATCAATACCACATTTCAAGCAAGCATGCAATCAATTCAATTCAATTCAACTTTATTGCGATCTCTGCACTGAAGGCATGGACCAAGGGGAGACAACTCCCAAAGAACATGAATAGAAATCATGGGAGACAACTCCTAAATCAAATGAAATGCAATGAAATATATAAAATAAACACAAGCCTGTCTTTCGCAGACGAGATGTAGAAACCATTGCGCTTTGTATTGGATTAATATATATTGCTGTTCCATGGCGACCGCACAATATGCAGAAATGAGGGCAACATGCAGAAATGCCTTCCTAACACCAGAAAGAATAAAAATGGCCACGCTGCATATTTTTTGTACGAAGAGTTGATTAAATTTTTATAACAGGGTGTCTGGCCGCTCGTCTAACTTTGTCCGAAAGGGTAACAACATAATTTAATATTGTGCATGCTATAGAAATAGTAATACTTTTCGATGTTATGATTGTAAATTTGATGTAATCTTGTAAAGCAAATAGTCTTCTCCGGTATATGGCCCCAATTCAGTTTCGCATGAGATATGTGTGGGTTGTTCATATAGATATTATGGAAAGATAAATAAACCTAATTAAAATCCATTTGAGGACAAACATCCTAATCTTTAATGAAATCTTTCGGTGGCATATCTAACTCATGGTATGATTTTATGGATAACGGGACCAGCCGTTGATTCCGTACAGATACTAAAGTCCATCCACTTTAATAAGTCGTCTACTTTGAAGCTTTTAAAAAATCAGCTGTTCACTCTGCATTTTTATGTTATGCAGCGTTTACACGAAACAAAGAGATGAAGGCCTCTCAGGAATAATAGTCGCTTAGACATATGGGAATGATGGTCTTATCGACAGGGATGATAGTCCCCCCCCCATTCATATTTGCCAGGCATTCTTACTTACGGTGGGGACTACCTTTCCTGAGAATCTATCCGGGTCTCAGTTGATCGATACATGATGTAAGAAAGCACAGTGAGGTGGACAGGCTTTTGTATAAGAAATACAGGAGACTGCCTAAAAGCGGCTCACCAGAGTGGAAAACGATTGGCAAACAAGGCGTTCTGATAAACTGGGTCGCGATATGCGTACACGACGAACGACCCCAAAATATGGTAAACACATAGCACTCTGACCGCCTGAGAAGGAAAAAAATTGTCAAGGTAACAAAACACGGACATACAGAAACCGGGACCCCCTTCGAGATTACCGATAAATTTGGTATCCATCTCGAAAACCGGAACGTATCGATCGAGATAGAACCGGCAGCTGACCGGGAGACGTCGCCAGGGGTCCAGGTTTTGCACTCTCGGGTTCAACCGAGACATTTCCTAATCCATCTCGAAGCCATTGAGAAATTTACCCGATTAATTGGAGGTGACCCCGTTATCTCAGGCGATATTCCTAAACGGTTAGCCCGTAGATTCTCCAGCTAACAAACACAGCAGCCAAAGAACCTGGCGCGGTTTAATGAGATATTGGCCCAAGATTGAAAAATCACGCACGAAAGAAATTTTTCAGTTAGCGTGAAGTATATTATCTTATATTATTTTCTGAGTATTTTGTAGGGCCTGTGGCGAGGAGAACCAGGAAGGAGATCGTTAAAAGGACAAATTTCCCACCAGCTCCACCACAGGCCTGATATTTCGGAATCTCAGCATCGTATAATATTATTTTGATTCCCTTTGTGGACCATGCATTTAGACCTCTCGAGTAGTTTGACTAAAACGGTTTGTTGCCAGGCCGATCACATTATTAAATGTACAATTATGTTTTAAGTGGAATAATTTGTTTATACATTATTACCTGCTTATGTTCATAACAGAAAAAATGAAGTGAATCGTACCCGTAAATGAATAAACTAACACAATTGACTGCATATGATTTAAGGAGATCAATGTAGATTTGAGCTTGTCCCAGTGTCTGTCAAGGCACTAGGATCTAAATAGACATTAATTCGATACTGAAAAGAAATGGGCAACAATTTGCTGTATACAGCAAAAAATTATCAATAAAAATGACAAAGAGTTTCCTATTTTCATATCACTTAATCATTTGGCCATTTATTCTACAGTTAATTCTTGGAAAATTGCATGAATAAAAATTAGTAAAAAAAGTCGGTCAAAAAAGCTTTTTCCTGGAAAATGAAGTCACGATGACGTCACCAGAGCGACCATCTTGAATATTTTAACATAGCCGTGTAGAGCTTGACTCGGGGATATAGTGTGGCAAATTTTATCTCTATAGGTTATATTATTATTCAGCTATTGAATGTTATCTTATTATTCAGCTATTGGTGTTATATTATTATTCAGATATAGATGTTATATTATTATTCAGATATTGATGAACTGATTCCCATTCCAGTTATTTTGTACTGTGGTTGCCATGGGAAAATCTGTGTTTTATCAACATACCTAAGGGTGCCAGGTGGGCACGATTCGGTTTCGTTATTTGCCAAATCACTAAAATCCTATTGTGGGCATCTAGCGCTACCTTCGACTATGGTTGGAGGACTATACGCGAACGGAAATGCTTCAATTAAAAATGCAGAACAGTCGAAGAGCAGTGAGTGGAAGGCCAGAGAAGAAGAGGCAACATAGAAAAGCATTACAAAAAATGCGTTCACCAGAAATGGGTGAGGTGATAGTGTCAAATAGAGCTGATAATAAACAAATCCCTAAAATGGACCATACAAGGAGTAATAGGATAATTTGTAAGTTGATTAAGGACAAGACAGAGACTTATTTTTTGTCATTTCAGTTATTTTTCTTACACATTAGACTAGGGACTGGATCGAACTGGAAAGGCAAAAAATAACATAAAAAATAAAAAAATCCAAGATGGCAACTCCAACGACGTGATATTGATGTCGTATTCTAAAAATGGATATGTTGGTATAATTATCGCAAGATATATTGCATGTTTTATTGGTGTTATTTCCTCTGTAAGATACATAATAACGTGAGAAGTGATAATCTATTGTGAAGTAGAATAATTTTGGGCACTTTCGTGGGTGAAAAGGTAAAATTGAATATATTGAACATTTGAAAAAAAAAACATTATGACAAATTTTGTACGACTGTGCTCTGAGGTAAAAATGCCTTTCATCGCCTTGTTCTGAAATCTTAAATCACTCACTTTCATACATACAATCGCGTGAACATAGCACAAAAATGGACTACGAAAACAAATCCGGTTACTCTCTTCTGGCCGAAGAGAGTAATTACATTCGTGTGTAATTCGTCAAATTTTCTTCGACATTTCAAATCAGGATCCAAAACTATGATAAGTTCATAGAAATGTCAAATCTCTGACAGTTTCATCTATAGACAAAAAATGTTAGTCTAGTCCCGTCAACAAGTTAGGACGGACGGACATATAGGTATAGACAATATCCCCACCACGCAGTGTATTTGAAGGGTAGTCTACAGTTTTCTACAATCTGTTTTGCTCACGGACTTGATCCCAATCGAACCTTCTTATCGTTCGAATCCTTAAGCATTGTTTGGAAATGTTGGTTTTTGTCTGCATCTGCAATCTCCCTGTGAGCCACTCACAATCTGTGCAGCCGAAAGGAACATCCCGCAATCCGAACTTGATCGGACGAAGCGGAGATAACTGTGGTGGCAATGAAAATACTCAAAGTAAATGAAACAACCATTCAAGGAGTAGAGGACGTTCATTTTCCTGCTCTTATGGGGCTACAACATGGTGCTTTGTCGAATTTTCCAAACAAGCTGAATTTCCTAACAAAAGTACCCAGACATCTCAAAATGGGATATCAATCAACAAAAGGCACAACAGAACCATTTATGCGTTTTACTTGTGATTCGATAGTGTGATAGGACTCACCAGAAAGTTGACATTTTAAATTCAACGGTTGGAAGGCTCAAAGTGATACCCAGGTTGAAAATTATGCCTCTGACATCCCCCAAAATTCACTCTTTGTCAATTTCAACAAAACCGAAACTTGTAAATGGCTGATAAATGAATCTCCAATAATATTCCCCCTCCCCACCCCCCACCCCGATTCTCCGCTCCCCACTCCATCCTGGAAATAGAACTGGACAGGGTCAGTTCATCTGTTATGCTGCTAATATTTTCTAAGAAAGTATGGTGTCCCCCTGTTTTTATTACATATTGAACAAGAACAACACGTCTTTAGCATTATATAGCAAAATGGAGAAAATTTGACCTAGGGAAGTTTGATTTATTGAGCATCAAGCAAGAACAAATTCAAATTTTCCTATGTATTCAGTGTTATGGCTTTTAAGTGGTATACATGCATTTGGCTGCCATATTTTTTTAATGAGCATGGTGACCCCACACTTTTCTTCCTGGATTATCTTCCCTTAACCTAATGAAAAAATACTGAAATTTAAAAAAACAAACATTCAACCTCTAGAAATTAACGTCCTCTACTGCGTTACACACAAATAATGTGTGTAACAGTGAGTAACACTGACTCGCAACTACATGTATTATATACTTACACACTGCTCGAATCGACAGTTTGCTCTCTAGAACTGTTCCCCAGGGGCGTATCCATTGTTATCCTGGCGATAATATGCAACACAACACGATTGTGGATTCAAATCAATAAATATACACCGACCGACTGTTTAACTACTCCACTAATGATGAAAATCCTATTACCGAATACGCTGTGTAAGGGGTTAGGAATATCGCGGGCAGTATATGATTTACATTGGAAAAGATCACACACAGACATGGCTTACGCGATACTGTCATTTGACCCGGCGTGACTAGACATCGGAATCGGATTTGATATTCAGCGTTCTAGAAAGAATTTAGAATGACAGCACATATCGTCTGGAATGCCACACACTTAAATTAGGTTATTATTATGCCCCGCTGGTGAACTCGAAACAACTGAAGCGCGTTGTGTGCTGCGTTACAATTTTTCTTGAACATTAAATTTTGTCCCAACCTTACAAAACACGGTAAAACTGCATGAAAAGTAAACGTGTTTTGTCAACTGTGACAAATAGCATAACTAGAGACAAAACACATTTCATCTGACATTGGGGAGGGAGGCTTGGGGGGCGTATCTGTGATGAGAATATGCGGTCATTTGGGCTGTTTACAATATCTCATGTCGCAAACAAGATTAATATCATGGCAAGATTCACTTGACTTTTACGAAAAGATGAATTTTGTAAATAGCGACAATTCTTTCTCCATACTCCTGCATGCAAAGGAGTTAGGAAATGAGTCTGTATGCATCTATACCTGGTCATATCGGCGTAATTTTAAACCCATTTGCATAATCATAGATACGAAGGATTATGGGAAATTCAAAGTGGTCCACTTGAAAGGCCATTTTTCGCAAAATTTGTGTAAAAAGGCGAAAAAACAAATTATGAACAAACCAAACAGTTGAAATAAGCCTTACATTTATTTTTGGCGATTTGGCGCCCCTGTGAAGTCATCGGACGGGGCATTTTTCTTTTTACAAAAATTATAGAGCTTGATGCAACGATATAGTATGGTAATTCATTCTGGCCGCCTGAGTTTAGGGATAAGGAAAATATGTTTTGCCTCGACATGGTGCATGTTGACGCAAAACGTCACAACACAATGAATTGCAAAGCATTCTGTTTATATATTTGAAGGAAAATTACTTATAGTCCAGATGAAATATCATGTTCTAATTTATATCTAACCCATTTTGTCACAATTCAGTTTGTGAAAAAAAAACGGACGGACTCTGCAGTTGTGTTTTTGTGATTTTGACAAAATGCAGCGGTTGAGAAAAAAAATCTAGTCCGTCATTCATTATTCAGACGTCGTCCTTTGAAGAATTTCCACTCCCATATGTAAAGATCTAATTGATATAATGACATTAGCAAAAAGTAAAAATAGAAACAATCATAGCATACATAAACATAGGATAGTTTCTTGCAAGAGAGAAGCTGTCAACAGTTTTCAGTGATGTTCCAAAAATATCCATAACACTGATAAGTATTCTTGATACGAAATTGGTTGCGAAGTCGTTATCTCGAGAATGGTGTATCTCGGTCACACTTTGATTGTGCCTATTCATATGATCACCATGAGGATCCTGAAGTATATGGGATCAAACGGCACCTGCACTCGGCATTTGGCAAACGTTAGGAAACGCAACGCCAAGGATCTTGCACGCTACGCTGGTATTTTGCATGTATCAGCATGCGATATGTATCGCCAAATTGACAAAGTTTGAGTGGAGGCGCTAGGTGGTGGTGCCCTGTTTTTCAAGTGTCTACAAAGATATTTTGTGGTATTGATCAAAATCTTCACATTTTACACGCGTTCTAGCAAATTCTTAAACCCACAGAAAAATTCAGGTAATAGTCCTGAACTTATCAGGTTTAATTCAGGGCTGATTACCTGAATTTTGGGAAAAAGAACGAGAGGATTATTCCTGATATTCAGACAAATCACCCTGATTATTAAGTTCACGACCCTATTCAGGAACGTAAAATCCCCTAAAATTCAGGTAATTTAGCTTTAATTCATTGATGATATACCTCAATTTCAGGAAATTATCCCTGGATTTCAGATAAAATCCCTGAAATTGAGTTGAGGATGTGCAACCTGATTTATTCAGGATTATTCCTTGAATATTTCTGAGAGTGTATAGACGAGAAATGTATATGCCACATGCATTTCCTACTGGAATATTACTGTCCACAAAGGGGTAGTTTAGGATGTCGAAATTGTAATTATATCTTGTTTTTTTACCCTAGTGTCGACGACAGAGAAATCCAGCTTTTTATAGAGAATTAGGTCTAAATTCCGATGACGGAAAGAACAATGCACGATAGGTATTACGAAAAGGTTACAAAATGACTCACTGCAAAAGAACAAGGCGTCTGTAAACTCTTTACAATATCCAGCCCAGCCAAGGATTCAGGCTCACTATTCAGCTGCGGAAATGTTTTGTTTTGGTTGCTCAAAAAAACAAAAAAAACAAAACATGCATAGAGCAGTTGGAGTTACATGTATACTCTGGATGGTAAGATATTTAAGAGAATGCCGGATATTACCATAATCATTGCGTGACGATCATATGTGGATGGACTACATGTACATGTTTATTGCTGATAATATACCTCTTCCCATAACCGCCTTGTTATCCATTACATCCAATACTGAATGATTAGAGCATTTCCACCGAGTGGTTGCTCTTATGTATTAGGCCTACCGATAAACTATTCCGCAGTCGCCTCCGTCGTCGTCTGTTCGTGTCTATATCTTTGAAACCGTTGGAGATTTTTAGACAAACTTTGCTAGCTATCTACCTTAGCCTGAAGAATTTGCCTGGTTGTGCTTTCGGGTTGGTATTCGATCACTGGATGGCGTTGTAGTCGTGAACGTATGCAACTGGAGTTTTTTTCGGGTTGTCTTAAGTGAAAATCCCGCTCTCTAGTTATCGTATCAGTCGATTCCGCCCTCCCTTCCACATCTCCGCCTAGAGAACGTTACTGTGCCATTTCGATTTTTACGAAATTCGTCTTTAGTGATATTGCAGGATAGACAAAGTGTTGAAAAGGTTTTGCTGTTGTTAGCGTATCACAAAGACACGATATTTGGCAACTCAAAAGGTTTTTTTTTATAAAATCAAAATTGATCCATTTGAGTAGAGACAAACTGTGTGGCATAGTGTATTCCATGTTATAATTATGATATGGCTGGAGCTGTAACTTACTTGCGTTGGAATGCATTGGCCGCTGAATTCTATGCTTGCCGTCGACATTTGAAACGTCATATTTGTGCAACCTCTAGAGACTTTGGGGCAAGATTTACCATCTCCCTAGGTCTGTGGAATTTGCACGGTTGTGTCTCATGTTTTCATTTAACCAACAGATGGCACTACAGTCACATTATAAACCTTTCTGACAGGATTTGTTTCCAAAGGCTTGTTCAAATTTCAACAATAGGTGTGTAAAGTGATCTTGTTAAATAGACAGAGCTGAAATGTTTTTAGCGTAACTACAATATTTTTGGAGACGCAAAATGGGACCAATTTGAAAAGAGATAGGTTTTATATTTATGCCAAGTCGCTGAATAAGAGTACGATATATTTGGAACTACAGCTTATCCAGCGACCGTTGAGTTCTAGAATTCTTTTTTTCTTCCTATTTTGAGGCTGAACACTCAAGTTAAGCATGAAGAAAAATCTTTTCTGTTGCTCTCATTCTTGGGAATTTCGGACACCGTGAATATATCTAGGTTACGGCTATCTAGGTTAATGAAATTGCTTAGATTACAGACTTCGATTCCGGACTATTAAATACTAATGTGCTGTTAGATGATATGATTCCTATCTGCAGATCGTCCTGAGTGCCTTTGTACATAGACTATAATATTGGACCCTTCTACGGAGGGCCAGTGATCGGCTGATGCAGCAACAACAACATTTTTCCAGTCAGACGGCAGATTTTGAAACCGAAAACGAGACCGCGCTATGTCATCAGTCAACTGAGACAGTCACGTGGTTGTGTATGAAGATTGGAGTGGCTCCTATAAATAGTGATCCAATGAAAATGCTCGTCTTAGTTTAAAATGGCGGAGTCGAATGACCAATCAGTGAAGGGGAGACAGCTGGACCAGTACGCTGACACTGTCTGTTAATATCTTGATTTAACAGAGTGTACTACAGTCTACCTTTGCACACTGATGAGGTCATGGTGCTATATTATGAAATAGCACTTAACTAAATCTGCCATTGTGCCATGTGATTGCGGTACGACACACAACAATCGTGCCGTCATACGCTCAGTCTTTGAAGAGGCAGCTGACGTAAATTTGACGTCGCACTACATGCTCTGGTCTGCCGTGCTGGCTGATTTAAGTGTTTCATTGTCTGACCAATCCCATGGACGAATGCAGTGGAAACGAACATGACTTGCATGGGACTAAACATTCAACAACAAAAGACAGCGGCTACTGTTGAAAGACCACGCTCGATTAAGAACCGTACTAATGGACAAGCGCAGCATACTGCCGAACAAATTCTTTATCGCGATGGAATGAACATTCGAAATCCTTTGTCATTCTAAAAGTAATATGCTAATGTTAAAAGTTAACGTTGTTGTGAGAACCGTAATAATAGACTGGGGTTCTTTCCGGGATCACCTCATTAGGTACCCCGCTTGTCG
Organism: Hanleya hanleyi; assembly: GCA_036873755.1. NCBI lineage: Eukaryota > Metazoa > Mollusca > Polyplacophora > Lepidopleurida > Hanleyidae > Hanleya > Hanleya hanleyi. Next base: position 15,175 of record JAVTVY010022057.1, read on the forward strand.
TACTACATATTACTCCAAAGCCATGGATTCGTGGAGCGACGTGTCCATTGAATCAATATTAAATTAGGAAGTGGGTCATTTACATACTTTTTCTTTAAAATGTTGAAGTTACCGTGCCCTGATGTTGTGGATACAGCACTAAATTTGGCTTATTGGAATAGGGATAGGAATGCCTATTGCTTCTATTTTCATTTAAAAAATGAGATGTTTGGCTCATTAAAAGTCATACTAAAGTAAAGGAAAACGGCTCGTCGCTGTTTTTCGGTACGAATTGATTCAAATTATGCAGAACACGGTAAAAGTGTTACTGTTAGTTTAAAATTCAGATAACATGGTTAAATATATGAACTTTCAAACTTTGTGAAAAATACATTTAGTACAGTATAGGCTAAAATCTAGGCCATTATTAATCGGATTAGCTGTTGCGCTACGCGGCACGCTTCAGCCAGGCGGCACGCTCCAGACAGACGGCACGCTTCAGCCAGGCGGCACGCTTCAGCCCAGCAACACGCTTCAGCCAGGCGGCACGCTTCAACCAGGCGACACGCTTCAACCAGGCGGCACGCTTCAGCCAGGCGCATCGCACGCAACTTGGCTTCTATTGTTGAATACGCTATTTAAGTGGCATGGGTTAGACAGGGTTTAGAGACACAAGATTGCAGCACCGGTATAAGCAACAATATAATGAGAAGAAAAAACAGCCACAGTAGAGGCGACCATCACCAAAAGAGCGCTCTTTCCTACGAATGCATTCTTTCAACAAGCTAGTTATGAGTTAGAAGAACCACAGATTGATTCTACTGAAAAGGGGTCCTCGGTGGCCGAGTGGTCTAAGGCGCTTCCGTGGTGACCGCTAGCCTCAAACTGCTGAACCGACACGGGTTCAAGCCAAGCTGGTCCATGTGCGGAAGTTTGTCAGTTCTCTCCGGGTACCCCGGCTTCCTCCACCAACCAAACTGGCTGTCCTCATATGAGTGAAACAAACTTGATTGTGACATTAATCCAAATCCACCCCCCCCCCCTCCCTTCTATTAGGAAGGCAAGCTATTTGTATATCGTGGGGAATGTCTTTGTACACTAATAAGGTCATTGTACTAAATTTATAGACTGAGAGTTTTCCTTGGTGACATCAATGGTGAACCTGCTCGTCATACGACATATTAAGTAACTGTAAAATTCCGAAAATTCAGAATAATAGTCGAGGTTACTAGGTCAATAGTCGGTACTCATTCTATCCGATACTGTTCTTCTTGCATATACGTCATGCTGACATAAATAAGTTAGTCTCAAAAGTGTTACCCTTCTCGCGTTTTTGATATTCACAGCCACCCTACTTCTTCATTAAGGCAATTATCTTAAGTTTGGCATGATTGACTGTTCATCAACTCATGCAACATCACTCAGGTTTAAACCCTAGTAGACGAGCGGCAGAAGCCCCAAAAGAGGCTTAGTTTTCAAATTTAATCACTCCATCGTACAAAAACGTACATGTCCTAAAATGACAGTAAAGATCAGAACGTCATGTTTTGGTCTGTCGTCCTCATTTTGGGGTGCGCTAACATGATCAACGAGCCATCATCTGCAGGCGCCCATATAATCTGTGAATTCACATTTCTGAGTTTCGTTTCGGGGGCAGTGATACATGATAGAATTTTGAAGTAACTTTACCAGAAGTTGTGGATAAAATGTACATGATGTGCAATCCTCAAATATATTAGAGCTCAATTGATGTATTTTATACAAAATTTCTTTTGATATATGTAAACTACACCCCACGTGACAAGATATTCCAAATGTGGCAAATGTAATGAAAAGTTGTTTGTGTATTTTGGACATCTTTGTAATGTTTTGACCAATTATTTCTATCGAATTCTCAGTTACAAGAACGCGACAAGTTATCTTACGTTTATCAAGGTGTGCTGAGTACAAGTTTTCTCATTATCAAGAGATCAGTTGAGATTAAAGTGTTCAATTTTCCCACGCAACCATACGCGTATCTCACTTGAATGACCTTGACTGATAATAGTTGATACCCTTGAGACTAACGTTCCGCAATACACATATGACACCTACTCTATTCCAAAATGCAACTTCCAATGTTTGCTGTGAAGACCTCATAGTGGCGTCATAGATAAAGAAAACAATTTAGATCGTTTTTTTTTTTTTTTTTTTTTACGCATTAAATTTGTGCGCTTTTGTATAAAAGGAAAACACCAGGATCCACGAGGATTCCATCTACCCTTGTTCATCATCTCCTAAAAAAATCGTCAAAAAATCTAGAGGACGGGAACATTAGGATGTAAACATTCTGTAAAATTTGCAATATTTTAAAATACATGATCCATGAATTAAATTAAATTACCTGAAATTTAGGGGATTTTACGTACCCGAATAGGGTCGGGAACTTACTAATAAGAGTGGTAAATTTGCCTGAATTTCAGGGAAAATCATCTCATTCAGGAAATTATCCCTGAATTTCGGGTAAAATCTCTGAAATTGAGTTGTGGATGTGCAGCGTGAGCTATTCAGGATTATTCCCTGAATATTTCTGAGAGTGTATTCTCAATTCTTCGTCTGACAGGTTGCTTGCAATAGACGTACTCATCCTATCATTTTTTTATAGGAACGATATGTGATTCATTTGTCGGATGTGTTACTCCGTGTGCTATTTGAGTAATATGTATTAATTTAATTAATTTGAGGTGAGGTAAATGCAGCCTAGTTTAACTTGGCCGTCACCATCCATAAATCATTCTCACGTACATAACCGAAAGTTATTGTAATCAATACCACATTCCAAGCGAACATTCAATGAAATATAAATAAACACAAGCCTGTCTTTCGCAGACGAGATGCCGTCCGTTCATCCAAATAAATTTCCAACTCGTTCTCCACAGAATAGTGTTTGCCAACCGCGAAAGAATGTCGACCACGTGAATTGTGTATGTTCATGTTCATGTAAAAACAATGGAGCTTTGTATGGGATTAATTTATATTGCTGTTCCATGGCCACCGGACAATATGCAGAAATGAGGACAATATGCAGAAATACATCCCTTACACCAGAAAGAATAAAAATGGCCTCGCTTATATTTTTTGCAGGAAGAGGTGATTAAATTTTGATAATAGGGGGTCTGACCGCTCGTCTAATTTTTCCAAAATGGTAGCAACGTAATTTAATATTGTGTATGCTATAGAGAGTGTCTCGTCTTTGACAACATTGAGCAATATACATTTAATACTTTCAAGCAATAGTAATAATTTTCGATGTTATGATTGTAAATTTGATGCAATCTTGTAAAGCAAATAGTCCGCTCCGGTATATGGCCCCAATTCAGTTTCGCGTGGGATATGTGTGGGTTGTTCATATAGATATTATGGAAAGATAAATAAACCCAATTAAAATCCATTTGAGGACAAACATCCTAATCTTTAATGAGATCTTTCGGTGGCATATAGAAGCTAGACGTACCTAAGTCACGATATGATTTTATGGATAACGGGACAAGCCGTTGATTCCGTACAGATACTAAAGTCCATCCGCTTTTAAGTCGTCTACTTTGAAGCTTTTGAAAAAAACAGCTGTTCACTCTGCATACATTTTATGTTATGCAGCGTTTACACGACACAAACCGAAATCCGCATTTCTACGAAATATTTATGATAATACGTGATGCTCTAGAGAACGTTAAAATTGTTTTGTGTAAAACTACCTTATAGTTATTTCGTGAGCTGAGGTATAATTAGAAAGGATGACGTCATAATTTTTTGAAGTTATCGCCGACAAAGAAAGTCATTAAAGATGGTATTGAGTGTGTTATTCCTTGGCCAGTCAAATTACCGCATTTAATTTTCTTAATGAGTCATATATTCTCAATATAACGGAGATATATTAGTCATTTTGAAATTTTTACAAGTTCCAAAATAGATCACTAATTGGAATGGACTAACACATTTATTAAGTTAACGAATGAAGCTGAAATTTTGGTATATTCATATATGTACACGACGATTAACAGGAGTGGAAAATGCCAAATGGAATAAGTTGTAAAGATGCGTGTATGGGAAGAATAAATACATTATTTAAAGACATCTAGCGAAAGCAGTAGAATAAAAATCAGGCAGAGGGAGTCCAAATGTGGAACAGTATGACAAAAGTGAGGCCTAAAGTCGTTTCAGAACAAAATGCCAGCACATGGGTTCTAATCTGTAATAACACAGGGAAACTATCATCAGCAAAGACTCAAGGATCTACATACTCAAAGCGTATGACAGCATAACCTGATTAGAAACCGAGAGTGCAACAGAACGCTGTAATCCAAGGCCCACTCCCCGAGTATAGAATATTCAAGCTATGTCGCTGTGACGCGATAGAGAATAAAATACATTCCCCACTTATTATGAAAAAAAAAACTATTTCGTGAATTGAATCTACATTGTATGTATCCCGATTTCCGTGTTTTATCAGCGACAATCCTGTCTGATACGAACGATAATGAGGAATTGTTATCCTTCACCTTTTTCACCAGTATGCGCATATACATGTAAACTATCCTCAGATAAAGGTCGCTTCGGGTTGGTGATGATGCATCTTCACAAGTCCAGGTAAATCTTAAATCCTCGCAGAGGGTTTACCTGGATTTTTTTGGTGATTCGAATGAGTTCTTGAGTCGGTGCCTCTATTATACATTCTCGTACATTCCATCCCCCGCGCTTGTTTTGAATTAGCATGTCGGTATCCCCAGTCTGCGGTTTTTGCTTTGACTTCCGATGTCGATTTCCGCTTGACATCAAAGCAGTTCGGCCCGCTATGAAATTGAAACCTGTCACATCTGATACCTCGCAACGGATTGGTCTAATCAACCAGCTTAGCGCGTTCACTGATTGGGTTGATTCAGGGGAAATCCCTTCATCTATTTATATCCAGAACTCGTATGGGTAACTAACCAAGCCAGTGTATCGATCCCAATAGATCGACCGATACGCTGGCTCGCGAGGATGGTGATGATGCGGTCCCAGATAAAAAACGGTTAATCTGTCAATATGGAAAATTAGGTCAACGTTTAATCAACTATATGCTAAGGCACTGGGTCTTCGAGCTATGGATTAAAGCATCTGTATTTGTTAAAAATCGTAAATTTCGAGATGGAAACACCACATTTTTCACTCTATAAACACATGAAGCTAGTCAAGAACCAAAACCGTCTTTGGACAACACAGGTACTGATGGGACACAATGGTTATGTGTGCATCTTTTATTGTCTCTGGACCGGCTTAATATTCACAATGAGAACACCAGTTTTCACCATCGAATTGACGATTTTGCACAACGATACGTCACTTCAATCTTACCTGGCGTGTTTCTGCCCATTTCTTCAGAATTTTCAGAAAAAGGACTAGAAAGTATTTTATTTAGGTAAAACTAATTATTCTCAATTTTATTGGTATTTTTTATAGAAAAATCTGAAAATGATAATTTCGAAAAATCGGTCTAAAAAATAGTCGAAAAATGACTGCCGAGAAGATAACCTCACTGTGACGTCATCATTGCGGCCATTTTATATTTTTTGTAAAGTTTCGGGCAGAGATATTGTGTGGCAAGTTTCAACGGTCTTGCACTAGGGATAGCGAAAAATCCAGGCTGCGATACACCCCAAATCGCACAGGCCAGACAGGGTTAATGTGCTGTTATTCAAGAACCCAAATATCCTGTACCCCATAATTAATCTGCTCTCTATGAAGACTGACAAAAATACGTTCGCATGCATGTTTGCACTGAAACTGTACCCGATAATAGACTGATTCTTCGTCAATTGCGCAAGATCATTTACGGTGAAAATATTTTTAAAAAATCAGGGCAGTTCGTCTGTATAGTAAAAATAAAATAAAACCTAAAGCGTGATATCGTCAAGACCCAACTACGTTTATTGGTCATTGAACGTTCGCAGATATTCGATAGCTGCTTCATTATATGCGAAAGCGAAGCGTTCGCATTCTTAGATAGAGCGTGTGTCCAAATGAGATCTGTACCCTTACTACCTTAGCGATTGAAAAGTTTGTTACCGAATTGACTAACTTCCGGTTTCGTGGTGGGTTCCATCTTGAATTCTGTGATTTGATGCATGACGGGCGGTACGATTTTCTCTGTAAATCTGGAAATCATACGCACACGTGATTTCTTTATAAATCAATCACTCCAGTAAACAAAAATAAACAATAACTCCAAATAAAACCTCCAAGTATTCATTGTGAAATCCCTATCAGCGATGAGGTTTAGACTCGTACCTTCCCCTTGCTCGCACGGAAATCGATATCCATGCGAGTCAATGGCAAGGTACGAGTCTACGATAAAGTTCATACCTCGCCTGCATTTGTACGGTCAATGTACGAGTCAAGAAAGTCGTGTCGTCTGCTTTGTACTCTCTCAGTCATTGACGCTTGTACAATAAAGAATTATCTTATCTTATCTTATCTTATCGTATCTACTACAAAGAATATCCATAACACCAACGTCATACGCTTCGGACTACGGAAGTGTATTAGTGCCAGTGTGAAAAAAAAAATCCGAGATTTATCTCCTAATTAGGACTTATTATCTCCTAATTAGGAGAAAATTATCTCCTAATTAGGACTTATTATCTCCTAATTAGGAGATAATAAGTCCTAATTAGGAAATAATATGTCCTAATTAGGAGATAATTTTCTCCTAATTAGGAGATAATAAGTCCTAATTAGGAGATAAATCTCGGATTTTTTTTTTCACACTGGCACTAAAACGCTTCCGTATCGGACTGTCATCAAGTGCAACTTTTCCAATATTTCGGCTCAACAAAGTGTTAATTTCAGCAGAGGTTTGTTTAAATGTGCTGCAAACATAAGTGTTGACATTATTTTACTACTGTCGTTACTTTCATAACCTAGGAATAGTTAACTATTAGTAGTTCAACTGCCTTATGTTGCAACACTCGTACTGCCTTTAGTTTAGGCCCCATAAAAATGCCTTGTTTCCCATCACCGCCCGCCCCGATTTTTCCGCCCGCCCCGATTTATCTTTTATTTTTTCTCACTTGCCTTGTTGGTGTTTCTTTTGGTATGAAAAAATGAGGCTGAACTGACTTTGGTTTGCACCAGCGACTGTTGTAGCGCGCTACGAATGCTTGTTGTGGCCGAGGAGCTGGGGTGATTTTATACGCGACAATCTTACCTTGTGTGATTACCCGGGCCTATAACCCGGGCCTTGCCAGCAACTTGATGTTTCTTCTGTGCGCCATTGGATGTCATGGTTATTAGATACTGTCCTGGATAGAGAGTTCTTACTTGACTGTTTTGTGTGTGGAGATACTGAAAATGTTTATTTAGTCGCCCTTTCCAAGACTGATAATAATTCTGTTATTTTTTTTATCTGTAATTGGACCTCGTTGAAGGTCTTTCAATGACAAGTATTTTTGCTGTAATCATAGTTCAATCTTGAACGTCGCTCGACTGAGTAAGCCCAGTCGAGCGACGTTCAAGATTGAACTACATGTCGCGCTGTTTGCAATTTTATGGTTGTAATCTCATTTTCGTTCTGTTTGTGTATAAATTTCTAGTCGTATATAAACGTATAGTGGTAACACAGGAACACAACATCTGCAGCATTGTCACGGTATAAATGTATAGTTGGTATTTATTTTCCGTTGAAGAACTTACGTTGTTCTATTCCTCAGGGATAGTATGACTGCCCAAGGTAATATTCATGATCGTCAATTCATGATCGTCATGTTCTCCATTTCGTGAGAATAGCTCAGCTTATTGTTGCCTGCTGGAATAAGACACCCACAGTGTTTTCCTTTCAAATCACAGTGATTCAGATTTTATCAATACCATCTTTCGAGTTCTGTCTATCTGCATAGGAATGGAGAGTTTGCGACTACGAAATCAGAATGAGATGACCTCACATATATAGTAGTATGCAGGAGGTGAAAATGGAAATACGAACGCCATTGGATTTCTGCCAATTTATCCATTGTATTTATTCAATCTTTAGCACTACCGTGTACAAAATGAAACTTTAAAATGAATTGAATACCATTTTAGGACCAAATTAGACTATCACTCTCTTAATATCAGTGGATTCCTGAATGAACTGAACCATTCCTATGCTCTTCCGAAAATAAAAAATAAAAAAGAACCGCCCGTCCGACTTTTTGAAAAGTCATTGATGAGAAACAAGGCCTTTTTTATGGGGCCTTATAAATATATTCAATTTCACCCAATATCACTGAATATGCAACGCAACTCCAACCGAAAGTGAAACTTACAACTAGGGGAATTAACTAGGTATTAAAATTGGATTTACTCTCCTTACATAAACTTTTTAATTTTATCTTTTTCAATTACTTTTTGTAATCCGGGTATTTTCTTCCTCATTCTCAATTGTCATTGATATTTTTACAATGGATCACAACTATGTAAATACAAAACCAACCAATGTTTGGGATCATTCTTATGCCAGAAAAAGCGTAAAACAATCTGAACTGAAATTAATGGATGCATTTCAGTGCAACACTATTGATGTCCCTTGTGATGGAAATTGTGTCTTTCATTGTCTTAGTTTAGCCATACATGGGAATATATCAAGGCACCGACAGATACCTCATATATGTAAATATATACATGACAAATGGGAAGAGCTGAAAAACAAGATAATATTACAGCACGATTCCAGTTCTGCAACACCAGTTTCTTACTGGAATAATATGGTAGTTGGTAATGGATGGGCCACAGCATGTGAGATAGAGGCAGCAGTACATATTCTCCAGTACAACCTGTGTGTATGGCTAAAGGGTAACAAATACAACTCAGAAACAAACGAGAGATCCTGAAGGATCTTGGCACCCACCATTGTCCGATAATTGTACGCTAATGACAAGAGGATCTTTTTGTCCATTGTTACTAAGACGATTGAGTTGTAATTTTGTTTACAGAATTTCGAATCTGAGCGAAAAAGATCGAAAAACGGACACTGGAAAACACCAAGATATAATCTATAGATATAAGTTTCAGCAGTTTAAAAATTTCTAGAAACTGTACTTATGACGGTTGTTATAGTACAAGAGAAATTAGCAAAGTTAGCCTGAAAGTGAATGTACATGTACGGAGGATCCTTCGTTTTCGTTTTGTAGTATTTTTATTTTATTTATTTTTTTGCACGTGTCATCATTGGGTACTGGAATCGATTTTATAAGTAGGAACGAATGCTAATTCTGTTCTGTTTACTGGATTAGTTTGAGATATCTCTTTAAAAATACCATGCTCGAAAATAGTAAGATGGTACAATACTTAATACCAGAAGTTCTGTTAATACTGAAGAGATCCGGTCCGCGCAGTACTGTTGATACTTCGAAACAGGGCTTCGTGTTTAGCGTGAGTGACAGCTCACCTGCACGGAAACACTCACGTAAATTCATGTCACGAGAGTGATTTTTAGCTCACGTGAACTATCAAATTTTATATTGTATTATATTTAAACCACTTGCCTGACTTTCAAATACCCTCTCCTAAATATTTTGACGTGGGCTATTTTTAGCTCGCGTACTTAATTCTAAACACGAAGCCCTGCGAAAGTGTCTGAATCCTGATTATCTCCCTTGGATCGAAACATGCAGTAGTCTACAGTTGTCGAGTTGTGACATTGTGTCACAATTTTGGAATCGGACCAGAAAAGGTATCTTGCACAACTGGACCACAAGGGCAACCTGTGTACCAACTTTGAGAAAGATCCAGGCAGAACTTCCTGAGAAATCACGATAACAAAATTTCTTGGGGAAATCTAAGATGGCCGCCTGGTGACCATATTGGATTTTCGATTCCAACCGAAAAAGGTATCTTGTACAACTAGACCATAAGGTGAACCTGTGTACCACATTTCAGAAAGATCCATGCAGTACTTTCTGAGAAATGACGATAACAAAGTTTCAAGGGGAAATCCAAGATGGCTGCCTGGTGGCCATATTGGATTTTCGAATCGGACGAGAAATGGCATCTTGCACAACTACACCCCAAGGGGAACCCGTGTACCAAATTTGAGAAAGATCCATGCAGTAGTTCCTGAGAAATGATGATAAAGTTCCATGGGGAAATCCAAGATGGCTGCCTTGTGGCCATATTGGTTTTTCGAATCAGACCGGAAAGGTATCTTGCTCAACTAGATCCCAAGGCGAACCTGTGTACCAAATTTGAGAAAGACCCATGCAGTAGTTTCTGAGAAATCGCGATAAGGTTTTATGGGTAAATCCAAGATGGCCGCCTTGTGGCCATATTGGATTTTCGATTCGGACCGAAAAAGGTATCCTGCACAAGTAGACCCTAAGGAGAATCTGTGTACTAAATTTGAGAAAGATCCATGCAGTACTGAGAAATGACGATAAGTAAGTTTCATTGGGAAATCAAAGATGGCTGCCTGGTGGCCATATTGGATTTTCCAATCGGACCAGAAAATGTATCTTGCACAACTAGACCCGAAGGGGAACCTGTGTACCAAATTTGAGAAAGATCCATGCAGTACTTCCTGAGAAATGACGATAACAATGTTTCATGGGGAGATCCAAGATGGCTGCTTGGTGGCCATATTAGATTTTCGAATCAGACGAGAAATGGCATCTTGCACAATTAGGCCCCAAGGGGAACCTGTGTACCAAATTTGAGAAAGATCCATGCAGTAGTTCCTGAGAAATGATGATAAAGTTCCATGGGGAAATCCAAGATGGCTGCCTTGTGGCCATATTGGTTTTTCGAATCAGACCGGAAAGGTATCTTGCACAACTAGATCCCAAGGCGAACCTGTGTACCAAATTTGAGAAAGACCCATGCAGTAGTTTCTGAGAAATCGCGATAAGGTTTTATGGGTAAATCCAAGATGGCCGCCTTGTGGCCATATTGGATTTTCGATTCGGACCGAAAAAGGTATCCTGCACAACTAGACCCTAAGGAGAATCTGTGTACTAAATTTGAGAAAGATCCATGCAGTACTGAGAAATGACGATAAGTAAGTTTCATTGGGAAATCAAAGATGGCTGCCTGGTGGCCATATTGGATTTTCCAATCGGACCAGAAAATGTATCTTGCACAACTAGACCCGAAGGGGAACCTGTGTACCAAATTTGAGAAAGATCCATGCAGTACTTCCTGAGAAATGACGATAACAATGTTTCATGGGGAGATCCAAGATGGCTGCTTGGTGGCCATATTAGATTTTCGAATCAGACGAGAAATGGCATCTTGCACAATTAGGCCCCAAGGGGAACCTGTGTACCAAATTTGAGAAAGATCGATGCAGTAGTTACTGAGAAATCGCGATAACAAGGTTTCATGGGGAAATCCAAGATGGCTGCCTTGTTGCCATATTGGATTTTCGAATCAGACCAGAAAAGGTATCTTGCACAACTAGACCCCAAGGCGAACCTGTGTACCATATTTGAGAAAGATCCATGCAGTAGTTCCTGAGAAATCGCGATAACAAGGTTTCATGTGGAAATCCAAGATGGCCGCCTTGTGGCCATATTGGATTTTTGATTCGGATCGAAAAAGGTATCCTACATAACTAGACCCTAAGGAGAATCTGTGTACCAAATTTGAGAAAGATCCATGCAGTACTGAGAAATGACGATAACAAAGTTTCATGGGGAAATCCAACACCCTACTGAATCGGCAAGTATGATGGTAGGTAAACACCGCCGGTCACGTGTCAAATCACAGTCAATGGTAGGTTTTTCGATGCTTTCGTTATCAAGCGTGGGCGTGTGTCTGACCAGACGACAGTGACCACAGCCGAAAATGAACGATTTTCAGCATATCGATGACAGATACGGTTACTGGTGTCCAGTCATTTTTTGATTGAGAGATATCGTACTATATTGTCACCAAATGTAGGGTTATTACTATTAAGTTAACAAAAATTTTAAACATTTTTGCGGCCAGATGTGTTTTTAGGTGTTGGTGGACAGTTCATGGTAGGTATTAGCATCGAATTATAGTGTGAGGAAATGAGCACGAAATGAACACGTGGGAACTTACTACCTGCCTCATGTATCACTGACTCATTCATCTCTCGATTTATTTCACTTGTGTGTGTTTAAGAGGAATATGAACCATTAATAGTTTATTCTCTGTCTGTCTGATATTACGGCAGTCCATGGTATCATCATCAGACCGATCGACAGTCCATGGTATGTCAACATGCACTTGTGAATGATGCACAGAGAGCACATCGTCTGATCCAATGATTCGCCAAATGTACTGTTGCCAAGACAAATGGTAGCTACCATGGACTGTCAACATATCTGATATACAGTCATATGTTGCCTCATTATAACATTGCAGCCGTTATCCGGCTTCAATGTGAAGTGATCCAATCTACAGTTCATGGTCGCATGACACATGGACTGATGCATTCACCTACAATCATACTTGTCGATTCAGTATGGTGTCCAAGATGGCTGCCTGGTGGCCATATTGGATTTTCGAATCGGACCAGAAAAGGTATCTTGCACAACTAGACCTCAAGGGGAACCTGTGTACCAAATTTGAGAAAGATCCATGCAGTAGATCCTGAGAAATCGCGATAACAAGGTTTCATGGGAAATCCAAGATGGCTGCCTGGTGGCCATATTGGATTCTCAAATCGGAGCAAAAAAGGTATCTTGCACAACTAGACCCCATGTGGGACCTGTGTACCAAATTTGAGAAAGATCCATGCAGTAGTTCCTGAGAAATCGCGATAACAAGGTTTGATGGGGAAATCCAAGATGGCTGCCTGGTGGCCATATTGGATTTTCCAATCGGACCACAAAAGGTATCTTGCACAACTAGACCCCAAGGGGAACCTGTGTACCAAATTTGAGAAAGATCCATGCAGTAGTTCCTGAGAAATCGCGATAACAGTTTAAGGTTTCATGGGGAAATCCAAGATGGCTGTAGTGTTGATATCAAATCACAATGTCAAATGCCCCATAAATCTCATTCAAGTAACGAAAGTCCACATGTAGTGGTAGAGCTGAATAAGGAGGCAAATCAGAAAAAAATGATCAAGGTCAACGAAAATGTACCCCAACTTCAATACATAAAAATACTCCCTTGGTTCAAAATAAAACAACAGACACGAGTTCAAATAAAGACAGTATTACAAAAAAGAACAAAAAGAACAAAAATTGGTATTTGAGGTCCGGAAGTTATATCAGCAAACCTCCCACAAAATGAATTGTATCATGGTTGTGGTGTTTTTCCTTTGAAGTTGGTGGTTCAGTAATTCCCCCAACCAGAGAGGGGGCGGGGCTTAGCCGTGCGGTATCTTCCACATTCTGTAAGTTAATGTACAGGCATTAACTTACAGAATGTGGAAGATACCGCACGGCTAAGCCCCGCCCCCTCTCTGGTTGGGGGAATTACTGAACCACCAACTTCAAAGGAAAAACACCACAACCATGATACAAGCCTTAAAAATAGCAAGGCAAGGAAATTACAATGAAGAAAGCACACAAACACAAGACATCAAAATAAAAAAAACATACCGTATGAAATTTAATTCAACACTAAAATTATGTGACAGTCCTCAGTTTATGCAAACTGCACACTTCAATAATCATAGAACAAAGTTCTGCACAGCTATATTCGGTTCACGTGTTCACAAATTCAATCGGATTACTTATAGACGTTGCACTGGAAAAAATAAGCGCCGCTGGTAAGGTTACAGATCGTGGAGGAAATCGTCCTTTCCTGCAACTAAAATCATCTGACAGTCCTCCATTTATGCAAACTGCATATTTTAACACAATCATAGCACAATTACTGTAAAATTAAGAACGAAAACTATTTCAGGGTCACGTGTTCACAACAGTTAGCATTTCAGTATTAGCACAATTACTGTAAAATTAAGAACGAAAACTATTTCAGGGTCACGTGTTCACAACTGAGCATTTCAGTACAAATTCAGTCGGATTACATAAAATTAAATGATTACTTAAAATTAAATGAGACGTTGCACTTGGAAAAATATGGTCGGCTGGAAAGATTGCAGTTAGACATTTCGCGGAGGACATCTTCCTTGCCTGCACTGCTCTTTCCAACATCTTCACAACGCGCCAGGGTATTGCATTTATTTTCTGAGCATGCCGAGAGATCGTTCTTTCCAACATCTTCACAACGCGCCAGGGTATTGCATTTATTTTCTGAGCATGCCGAGAGATCGTTTTCTGTATCTGCTTCTGCGGATTTCCGTTTCTTTGAAACTGGTGGATCAAGAGCGGCGCATACTTTCTGCTGTATTTGTGGACAAGACATCTTGTATTTTCTGACCCCCCTTTCAGACCTATGCCCCGTGCGACGCATTATTTCTTGTTCGTCGACACCTGCCATATATAATTGCGTGGCACATGTTCGTTTTCCGCTGTGGTTGGAGTAAGTTCCCTGAAGACCACCCAACTCAGATATCTCTTTCATCATCTCTTTCAATTTGTTGACCCCGACGGCCTGGTTTCCGTAGCGAATGGGAAGACCCGCCAACGGTCGGCGATAGAACAGGCCATTTCCTCCAAGAGCAGTCAGATACGCGTCAAAGAGATCAGCTATACATCGGTCACCTGACAAATAACAAACGAAACATTTTTATCAACATGAAGCCGACACCCACGTGCTTGTTGTTGCAAGAGCGTTAAACCTGCCTGTCAGTCAACTACATATACGGCATTAATGGATGATAACGCTGGAGAGGATGACTTTTGATTGGCTGAATCGCCCAAAAGCAATTTGGTTTAAAAAAAAACATACAACGCCAGACAAAGCACGTGCTAAAATGCGCCCTTGAAGGAAAGACAATTGTTATATACGGACAGTGAGGAAAAAATGTCAGTATAATTGTACTACGGTATACCACAAGGAAAGTAATTTGTGAATAAACTAAAATTACAGGAGATGAATACATTGAGGCAATAATTTTAGTATAAATTTATGCTGAATATAATAAATAGACCAAACGGTGTATACACTTTTAAGCGCACAAGGTCAAATTTGCGAGAAAATATTGCTCCAGAATTTCAATTCATAAAGGTCCTAAGAGTATTAAGGACGGTACACTAATATTTCTCAAAATATTAACTTCTTTTGATCGAAAGCTATGTCTTAGCAACGCGACTTATTATGAGCATTCATTAATTCCGCCATATCATTTTAAGATCTGGACAAGACAGAAACCAACCCTAAAAAACAGCAACAGAAAAATAAAATAAGACGACAGAAATTTTTTACCTTCCTGGCAGTACTGCCTTGTCCTCTTGTTAGGGATTTCCAGGTCCTTTAGTCCTCCCTTGTAGGTTTTATTTGCCCTCCCGATGAACTCAACGTATTTTCCCCTCTGATCCTTGCCAACTGTGAACTGTTCGCACATCAGTGCACGGTGCTCGTCGTGTCCTCTCAAAGCAAAAAGTTTGCAAGCATAGAAAAACATTGTGTGTTCTAAGGATAGAGCATTCTTGAGTCCGAAAACTCTTTTCTCCCAAAGAATTTCCTCATCTTCCGGTAGCAGCGGATCGGCTTGCTTCACGTTTGTCCCGAATCCCATCGACAATAATTCCTTCATCTTAGCATCCAAAATTTTTCGAAAATCTGAAAACTTTAGATCCTTTGGATCCAAAAAGTTTTTGTCGTAAACCTTTTGGGTTCGAAGATACCGGAGCAGTCCGCAAACAATAAGATACAAAGATTTTGGGGGGTAAGGATTCCCGTCCTGCTTTCTTGTCTCGAGTATGAATTTACCCAGAAAAATATTCATCTCGTCAGCCGACATTTCTTTTAGTTCCGGCACGTGTCCATTGCCATCCCGCGAATGGTGTTCTCTCCATGTTTGAAACACCCGAAAAGACCACGCCGTGTTCTTCCTCGTGTTGACGTTCTCCTGATTTTCTAGCATGTCTTTGATTTCGTCGTCAGTCATCGGATCCGCGAACCTCTTGCATGCGACTACGGTGGAGTCGACGTCCGTTTTGTCACCTGTGTCCATGAATTCAGTCATCGGATTGGCGAACATCTTGTTTGCGACGTCTGTGGAATCGACGTCCGTTTTGTTACACGTGTCCATGAATTCAATCATCGGATCGGCGAACATTTTATTTGCTACTTCTGTGGGATCGATGTCCGGTTTGTCACCCATGTCGTTGAATTCCACGTTAAAATCCCCATAAAAGTTAGATGCAACTTCTTCAGGATCTTCCAATTCGTATTTTGTTACAGTTTGCGTAAGTGACAAGTTTCCTAGCTCATCAAACATTTCATGTTGCTTCTCAAGGTCTTCACATACTTGAGACAGTTGGATATCATCACCATCGAAACTCAGGAAATCTAAATCGTGCAAATTAATTGTACCAAACTCGGCGGCGGACGACATATTTCGATGTTAATCCGGTACGTGTCTATGCGTGTTTGCATATCAAAAAAACAATGGAGCACTGGCTGACAGGAAACAGGAAATCCCAATTACAGTTTGGCGCGAAAAAAATGTAAGCAATATCTGATTGGAAAATACAGTATCGGCCAATAAAAATAATCTCCTCTGTCTTATATGGACAGCCCCTCAGCAGTGATTGACGTACCATGATACAAGCACCTTATTGCACAATGTCACGCGTGTATACTCGACAGACTCGGGGGCGTTACTCGTCTGCGACTCGTAACCGCCCCCTCGTCTATCTCGTATACACTTGTGACACTGTGCAATAATTGTAACATAGAAAAGTCTCTTTGGAAACGAAGACTGAGGGCTCAGATAAGGAGGAAGGAAAAACACCTTAACATCAGTCACATAGATATACCACCTCCGCCCTGTGAGTGATAACGAGCAGCTTAATAATAGATTGTGCCGTTACACACATATATACATGTACATTGTTTATATTAATTGCTGCCAAAAGTTACTTAATAGAAGAACTGTCATGCAGCAGCATCGTTAATATATCAATTTATTATCATATACAACAAAGTATCTAAACTACAAACTTGGTTATGCTGATTGTAAGTTTACTTGACACTCCATGTTAAGTTGTAATACTGTGATAATTGTTTATTTCTACTCCCAGAAGATCGTAGGGAAGCCATTGGTCGACAGCGGTCACGTGCCGTTGGGATAAAAACACATATCAAAGTGCACTGGCTAACCTAGTTGACTGCAGTTTGTAATGTAAACAAACATGGCAGCTGGAGTGTTCTGTCAGCGACAGAACTGGAAATGAAGAATAATATGTCGGATATCAACTTTGTAAATCTGACCGATATTATGTGCGACTGTTCCTGGAATATCTGGAAAAGATTGTGTACTGTGACTGTGAGTAACAGTTGACGAAAACCGCCTGACGCTTGACTTCGCTTCGACGTACGATCACATGCGCCGGTATGATGCGTAAGTTTACCCCTGATATTCGCATTTATTCTTATTTGACGTGTACAATGTTAGGTTACATGAATCAAAATACTGTTAGCAGATAGGAAACATTCTTGGAATACGTTGTTTAATTCAAGATTCACCATGTTCAGACGTTTTTTGTTCGAAAACTGTGCCGTCTTTTTCGCCGACTCGACCCCAGCTCGGCCGATCAGCCGAACAGTTGGCGATCGATCAGGCGCTGTACGGTCTTTTGACTTATCATTTCGAGCAGAAGTCATGATTTCTCTTGTCATATTTCTTTGAAATATGACCAAATCTACGATGCTGATGCCGAATATTTCAAAATATTTGACTCGTCTCCAGCCGTTTTCATTATAG
Organism: Hanleya hanleyi; assembly: GCA_036873755.1. Taxonomy (NCBI): domain Eukaryota; kingdom Metazoa; phylum Mollusca; class Polyplacophora; order Lepidopleurida; family Hanleyidae; genus Hanleya; species Hanleya hanleyi. Next base: position 32,960 of record JAVTVY010022057.1, read on the forward strand.
TCGGGGCTGTTAGGGCATAAAAGGGACTGTTTGGTTCAGATTCTTCCAAAAGCACCAAATTTGGCTCATATGTCGCCCATACCATACCTTTTCGATTTTTGACGGGCGCCAAGGTAGTCGCCCCCTGGGGCCGCCATATTGGCGAAATTCATTATGGCCGCCACCCGGGTTAGAGGTCAGTCAATAAAATGGCTAGAATCATGAATAATACAACTTTTTAGTGGCTATCGGAGTCGGGAAATCTGATTCTGATCTTATTTCAACGATTTGAGGTCAAGGTCACCCTGAAGGTCATTTTTGGGTCAAATTCGTCATTTTTAGTGGTTTTTAGTCGAGATATACAAACTAACTCATTTTATCGATTTTCGGGGTTGAGTAACCCGAATCTGGCCATATTTTGACAATTTGAGGCAATATTGCATGTGAGGTTCATGACAGATGTTCCCAGAAACAGAGGTCAACCGGAGGTCAATTATAGGAAACATCAAAAGGGCTAGAATCACAAATGATACCATAGGGATTTGCGACATCGGAGAATAAGATTCTGACCTTATTTTGACGATTTGAGGTCATGGTCACCTCATTTGAGAATTAAAGGTCAAAGATCAACAGTTGCTACTAAAAACAATCGAAAGAAGATTATTCAGGAACAAATGTTACTAAAATACTTCGGAGATGACATCTGCTGACAAAATGCTATAACTATGCCGCTACGTGCATTTAAATGTTCAAAATACAAAACAAAGACCGCTTAAGCAACAGTATACCAATGATTACTTTTACTACCTATGCATTCTGGCTTGCGCTCTATGATGCCAGCAATAAATAATACTTGTCATCATCGCCCAAGTTATTAACGCACCTGCCTTCGCATTTGCAGAGGGTCATGTATCGGACATCGGCACAGTTGCATTTGCACTTTCCCGTGCATGCCTTGAGTCCGCCTCAGTGCATGAGAATGGCATATGCCATAGAAGTGTCGCTGAGAGTGGTCCATAGCGGTTGCCATGTACTGGTGCAATCTTTGTGCCAGCTCCACTCACTGAAGTCAGGGATTCCCTGCTGGAGTGAAGCGACTCCAGTAGAAACTCGCTTGCAGCAGCGCTCGCTTCACATGCTGCAAAAGCGCGGCTTGGGAGGTGGGATGTTTTCCAGCGATCTGGTTGCAGTAGTGAAGAGATGATGCTTGGCCTCATTGACACCGGCTGCATCACATCCCTTGCTGTACATGAGTACGATGAAGCGTTCTATAAGCTCCATATGCAAGGACTCGAGAGTGTCAGGATCATGCGTGAGAGCAACTAGTGTGTCGGTGGGGTCCGATATATGCCCAGGCGGTCTTTTTGCCACACCCAGGAAACTGTGAAGTCGTCTTGCACCCCGGTAAGCTATGAAAGAGAGGTAGTGCCACGGACTTTGACGGACCAAGATCGGAACAGATGGTTTGGCCTGGAATGCCACAATACTTTTTCCTGAACCCCTAAAATCCCGAAGTATGAATGGATCCGCGGCTTCTTAAAAGGTGTTAACAAAAAGGAGCCGTTCTCATTCATCAGCACACAGATGTCCAAGACTGACATGAGCGGAAAGCTCCTTCTGTGTACCCGTTTTGAGTCCGTGTTCTTCAACAGGCGTTATGACATCACAATACTTCAACCGTGCAACCATTCCGAGGCGGACACTAGGGTCCTCCTGCATCTAGCACATGCCACGGAGAAGGGTCATACAACATCCTATGTTCGCACGATGGACAGCGATGTCCGGTCTTTGAAGACCCTCGGTCTATCGGAACTCTTGGTGGACTTCGGTACTGGAAAGAAATATTGTAACATTCAGTCCATACCGTTTGTTCCGATCTCGGTCCGTCAAATCCTTGGCACTACCCCTCTTCCACAGCCTTACTGGGTGCGACCCGACTTCACAGTTCCTTGATAGCGCAAGCCAGAAGGTATAGATACCAATAATCATTGATATATTGTTGCTAAGGCGGTATTTGTATTGTATTTCGAACATTTAAATACACATAGCGGCGTAGCGGCATAGTTATAGCATTTTGTCAGCAGATGTCATCTCCGGAGTATTGTACTATAATTTGTTCCTGAATCATCTTCGTTCTATTGTTCTTAGTGGTAACTGTTGATCTTTGACCTTTGACCCCAAAATGGGTTGACCTCAAATATTCAAAATAGGATCAGAATCGGAGAATGCCACAAACCTCTGGTATTATTTGTGGTTCTTTTGGTGTTATACCTACAATTGACCTCTGGTTCGGATGACCTCTATCGCGACTCTCAAATGAAATATTGCCCCGAATCGCTAAAATAAGGCCAGATTCGGGTTACTCAAACCTGAAAACCAATAGAATGAGGCAGTTTATATATCTTGCCCCAAAATCACTGATAATGGCGAATTGTCCCCAATATGCCCTTTAGGGTGACCTTAAAGGTTACCTTGACCTAAAATCGTTGAAATAAGATCGCAATCAGATTCTCCGACCCCAAAAACCACTAAAAAGTGCTATTATTCACATTTCTAGGCCTTTTAGTTATTCAACTATAGCCAGGATGGCGACCACATTGAATTTCGCCGAATATGGCGGCCCTAGGGGGCGCCCGTCTTGGCGCCCGTCAAAAATCGAAATAGTATGGTATGGGCGACATATGGGCCAAATTTGGTGCTTTTGGAAGAATGTGAACCAAAATATCCCTAACAGCCCCCACTATTATCACTTTTGTCGCATTTGATTAGCAAGTTTTAGACTCACTATACCTCGCAACTTTCCCGAGTTGAAAAGGTTGCTCGTAGAAATAAATTCGTTATCCTGTCTCTACTCGGTTGATACTGAATTAGGAAACAGGGTAAAATTCAGTATCAAACTCGCAGGGACAGGATAACTTATAATATTTGTTTAAAAGCTGTTTCGAACAGTTATCCATGTATTTTTCCCCATATAATATATCACAGAGAGTGGTTTGGGTGTAAATGAATGAATTGAATTGAAATTGTATTGTGCAATAAATTAAATTATTATTATTCCCATCCAAATCTCTGGGTTTTTTCCCACTGCAATTCGCAGAGTATATTGGAAATTTCATTTGAATTTTCTAACTTGATATGTAATAGGTAAAGCCAGAAGAGAAGGCAAATTTTCTATCTGCGTTCGCTTCTAGGCTTTGCCTATTTCATATTATGTTCACGTCATCATGCTTATCAATTCACCTGACGAAGCAGATATCCACAACAATCACTTTTGTGGTAATCCACACGGCCGCCATTTTAAATTTACCCATAATCCTCCACTCGGGGTTATGCAAATACGTTCAAAATGACCCCAATATGAAAGTCCTAGAGTGGATGCTTTCATTTTTGATCCTTCTGGAGATAGGATAGAAAGTTTGGTAGGGCAGGGCGTGGCATAATGATCCCCTTCCCCAGGCTTTGTTGAGCTAAATGTGTCAACGTTTGTTATTCGTTTAACCCTATCTGGCCTGAAATTTTTGGGACCTGTCCAGGCCTAGAGTTGGGCCGAAATGCCCCACCCTAATTATTTGTCTTACTACTTAAGCTAGGGGGCTGAAAATTACCACACCATACCCTTGGATCAAGCTCTACCAGAAAATGTAAACAAATCAAAGATAGCTGCTGTTATGACGTCATGTTTTGGTCAGATTTTTCATTTCTTTTTTTTCCGCAAAACTGCATGATAAATTAGAAAATATTTATGTGATGTGAAATGTGAAATAGTTTTCGCCCACTTCTCATCGCGAAAAAGGAGAAATTTTGAACATAATATGGAAAAAAAACATTTGTCGGGGGGGGGGGTTACCCCACGTGGACGCTATCTTGAATTTCCCCATGATCCTCTGCTCGGGGGGTTACGCAAATAGGCTCAAAATGACCCCAATAAGATAAACTATAAAGTCAAGTAGTTTCAGCTCTCCATTTTTGTCGTTCCAGAAATAGCGCAGAAAGTTTGGTAAGTGGGGAGTGGGGGGACCTGCTAGGGTTAATAAATGTATGCAAAGCTTAGTCAATCAAAATTTCAGTGCATAACTTGCCGTCACTCGTTGCTCTTACTTATGATGGTCGGCCTAATATTAATTATGTTGATATTGATCATTGTTCCATATGCGATAAGATTTACGACAGTTTAGCAAAGAACACTTTCTTGTATTATTTAGTGGTGTAGCATATACATTACTCGGCTCAGCCTATAATAGGTTATTAAAGACAAATGCAGTTTACTTCAATTCAGTTCTGTGCTATTCTATTTTATTAAAATATGTATTTGTATTTTATACTGTATATTATTCAGTTTATACACATTGTGAGATGCAAATTCATATTTTTATCTCCAGATCTCCCCTTCAATGGCCTGTCACGTTCAAATATGAAAGGGTTAACCGCAGGGTGTTTCATATGATACAGGAGTGGTTTAGAGGTAATCACATTCAGCGTTCTTGTCTGAACCAGTTACATTTCGATACGTATATGATGAATCAAAGGAAATTTTCTCAATTTCGAGCGGTCTTGTCTGTTAGCTGCAGGTTTTTCTTCCCACTGGCGTATATATTAGATGAAGCGGTATTTGATTCGGAGCACATATCAACCGTTGTATAACAAACAATATACAGATGATAATTAGGAGCACTGTAACACGACCGACGTGTTCAAAACGAGCTGCGTGTTGTTTGGCATTGGATATTATAAATACACAGTCGCGAAAACAATAATTCCCTAGGTTTTCACCTGAAATGGCCATCAAAGAGTTCTTGAAAGCCACCTCAAATAGACAAAGTGCTGCTGAACAGGATGATGGACAGACGACAGACGGTGATCGCGTTACCGTTGTTACTTCACGTGAGGAAACTGAAGATGAGCAGACGACAAGTGATCGCGTTACCACGGTTGCTGCATGTGAGGAACTCCTCGACGAAGATCCACTGGACCCAGCTCTTATCAATGAGAACACATCGGGGTACAAAAACAAACTGAGATATACCATATTTGTCATGATTGTCAATACGGCTTTGGTAAGTAGGTTTTGTCGAGCAAAACGCAAAACGAAAACATGAGATAATCCATCATGTTATGGCATATATTAATTTTGAAGTACAAGATGTAAAATTATTGCAAGATGTAAAGGAGGAATGCGGAAGCAATGTCGACCTTTCCACCTTTCTACTTTCAACTTTTCAGAGGAAAGAAAGAATACAGAAGCGGTATCGAGCTATCCATTTCCAGTTATATATGGTCTATTGTACGCTGTCTGTCTAACTGTCAGCCTTTTTTTGGTTGTTGCCCGAATGGTGCAGAATTCGATGATTATTACTTCACCGTGAGGAGGGTTCATCCGGGCCGTCGTTTGTCTCTGTCCCATTAGGGCCCATTTCGAAAACTGAAAACTGAAAAATTTTACCCAGATGATTTACTTCGGCACAAATTTGTCTCGCTTATTTACTCCTCCTCGAGGAATGTCTTGACATGTATATGTTCGGGCAGTACATCCAACATGGTAAACCTGGATGACGAAATGATAGTCTAGCATATCTTCATACCACTTTAGTAGACGTCTAAACGGTCTTTTGCACTAAATGATTCATAAGTTGACATGCATACCCCAGAAGATCTTACATAATCGTGATATATAATTGGCTTGTTGCATCTGCTTTTTCAAGAAACAAAGGTTCATTCTCAAGAAAAGGCACATTTTCAATTGGAAAATATATCAAAATCAAGATCACCAATGACGAGTTCAATAATGCAAACATTCCGAAGCATAAATTACACTTTAATGGTAGGTTTGTTTTCAATCATGTCACTGGTGTTACACACGAATGGCCAGTAGGTTGGGTATTAAGAGGAAGAAAATAACAGGTACATACATGCTAGTTCGTAAATGGTGTGTAGCTATGACGAATAATGAACCAAAATTAACCCTACCAAGCAAGAGGGGGGGGGGGAATGGCCCTCCTATCAAACTTTCTGCGCTATCTCCGGAACGACAAACACTGAAGAGCTGAAACTCCGTGACTTTATAGTTTATTATGTTGGGGTTATTTTGTGCTGATCTGCATAACACCCCGAGCAGAGGATCATGGGTAAATTCAAGATGGCGTCCACGTGGGGTACCAAAGTGATGTTTGTCTTCATATATCTGCTTTACCGCACTGAAAAGTGGGCAAAAACTATTTTATTTCACATCACATTAATAATTGCTAATTTATCATATAGTGTTTTCGTAGAAATTGCATAAATAAAAAATTCAAAAAATCTGATAGAAAAATCGACCAAAAAAGGCCGTTTTTGAAAACTGTGATATCATCAAAGCGGCCATCGTGGATTTTTTTGAAACATTTTCTGGTAGAGCTGATATGCTCTAAATGGCATCTTAGATTCAACGGTTGGAGAGTGCAAAGTGCTCCAGAGGTTGAAAATTATTCCTCTGGGATCATCCAAACTTCACTCGTAGTCACTTCCAACAAACAGAAAGCTTTTAATTTGCTATTAAATGAAACTCCAATAATATTCCCCACACCCACCTCGATTCCCCGCCCAACTGGAAATAGGACTGAAAAGGTTCAGTTTATCTGTGTTACCGCTAATACTTTCTAAGGAAGTATGGTGTCCCACTGTTCTTTTCACATATTCAACAAGCCGTATATATGTGTGTAGGATTACATAGCGAAATGAGAATAATTTGACCTTGAAAATTTGATTTATTGAGCAACAAAGAAGACAAAATCAAACTTCCCTATGTATTCAGTGTTATGGCTTTTAAATGGTATACATGCATTTGGCTGCCATATTTTTTAACGAGTATGGTAACCCCCCATTTTTTCATGGATCATCTTCTCTTAACTTGATGAAAAAATACCGAAATTTAAAAAAAACTGTCAACCTCTAGAAATAAACGTCCTCTAATGCCTTAATCATTATAAATGGCTCGCTTCCAACTATCTTCTTGTGCTACATATATGCAATAGAATAAAATAAAAGTTTTATAAGAAAGTGGATAAAATTAATTAGATAGTGTGCGTTCCTTAGTTAATTATTTCCGCACATTTGCTCAGTTTATGCAATGCTCGTGCCTTTCACTACTAGTTGTTGCAGCTGGGCCACTCTTAATTTTTTCAACGCTTACAGATTGCATCGTCATTCAGAACGATACGATGGCGGATATATTCTTTCATTGTAGACAGAAAAGCGTCAGCAAAATTGCACTGAAATATCTCCTCATCTCAAAAATGGAGCTTTATCTGTTTACTGGACTGGCAACTGGACTTCAAAATCCTGTAGCAAGCTTGTCATGGCGTTGTACGCCAATAACTTAAGTGTGAGACAAAAAAACAACGAAATGACCAACTGTCAATGAACACAAGGCGCGCAAAAAGTTTTGAGATTGGCAAAGATAGTCCTCGTCACTCTTGAGAGCTTAGTACAATGAGCAGATCGTAGTCCCTCTTTAAGATGCACCTTCTGATCTGCAAGTGTTTATCTGGAGAATACTCAAATCAAATCTTGATGGAAATAAACATTTTTCATAATAAATTACATTATAATCGGAAGAACCTATTCCTTAGGCTCTCAAAAAAAAACTCATACGAAGGACCGTGCCTGTGCATGAACTATCCAAGTTTATAATACACATGATAAACATAACCTCCTGTTCCCTTTGATTTTATTTAACCCTACTCTGCCTTGGGGTGTCAAACGTGCGCAGCTGACGTAAAACTGGATTTGTCCGGAATCTTCTCACGTTCCTATGAAGCGAAAACATGTTGATTTTCAGAATTGTTCAAAGCGAATTGAATTTTCTATCAATAGTGTGCAGATTCCTAAAAAAAATATATATATTAAAAATAAAATAAAATAAATAAATAAAAAACAAATGTAAATAAAAGATTGATATCTACCACAACAGAGCGAATCATATGTAGTCGCTCTTGGGCTAGGGATTATGCATACGTATTCATTCCAATCAAAAGACAACCTTATGAATGCTTAGCAGAAATATCCAGTAATATTTTCCGTTCCCATTTCAATTCCTCTGCAATCTCCTTCGTGGATATAGCACTGCAAAGTCTCAAGTTATCTGTTATAATGCTTCTATTTAAAGAAAAGTATGATGATCCCCTATTTTTGTTTCAAAGAATTATATAAATTCTACATTATATGGTGAATTAAAGAACATTTGAATCTGGGAATTATAAAGTCTAATGCGTTCTGAACATGAAAATAGGCTCATTTCCACACTAATTCTGTGATACAGAATATATTCACACAAATGTTCACAGAAAGTATGACGACACCGCCTGGCAAGTTATTACTGAAAGTTTGGGTGCATTCTCGCCGTTGATAATAAACATGAACTATTATCCTAACATGGTCTAGATGTCTATGGTGTTACGTTTTCAGGGTTGTATGTACACTTGCACAACGACAGCGATTCTAGACCTGCTTCAGCATACTGAAACGGACATTGGAAATGGATCCTTAATTTTTACCATGGTGTCGCTAGGTTACATGACAGGATCTCTGCTCAGCGGACCACTCTATGACAAGTACAGTCGAGACATCGTATTCGGCGCATCAGCTATGACGGCTGGCATAGCTACAATCTGTGTTCCTCTGCCAAAGCTGTTTCCATTGGCTGCGTGTCTGATATTTATCAGTAATATGTGCCAAGGCAGCCTTGACTCGGGTGAGCAGAATGTGTTCTTTTTCTCAAAGAGATGTAGAATAAATCCGAAATTACATGTGTTAAATAGGTCTGCTTATTTTTAATCATCAAGATATGACAATAGTTGAATTGTCAGATCTAAAACTGTTCCCGGTTTATTTCAATAGCCTTTGGTTTGTGGCTTTTGTCGGGTAAACCTCGAATATGATTGGTAAACGAAGCACTCACGTTTCAAAGGTACATGAATGAAATCATCTACGGTCCATGAACTTGATTTCTAAATGTTGCTGCATCTAATCTATCGTGCCTGATGGATGGAAACGATTCAGGTATAAGTCAACCATATGTGCCCCCCCCTCAAGCTTGCTCCCTTATCTCCGGAACGACAAAAATGAAAGATTACTCCCCACGACTTTTTTTATCATATTGGGGTAACTTCGAGCCTACCTGCATACCCATTAAGTAGAGGATAATGGGTAAATTCAAGATGGCGGGCATGTGGGGTGTCTGAAAAGTGAGGTTTTCTTCATTTTTCTTCAAAATTCCTGCTTTTCTTCGAGAAAAATTGGGCAAAATATATTTTTTATTTCACATAAGACTATTATTCACTAATTTATCATGTAGTTTTGCAGAGAAAATACATAAATAAAAACTTCCAAAAACCTGACAGAAAAATCGATCAAAAAAGTTTTATGTATACTATGATTCAATATCCTTTCAATTTGGTGCTAATGTTATTATATGAATTAGGCATTTGGATTATGGACGCGGAAATTCTTTAATGAACGACGGTTGAATATTGAATGACGGACTAGACGCTTGTATTATTAATAGAAATTGACTCTTCAGAAATGTGGTCACACTCTCTTTTGGGACAATGTGGCCACATTTGGCAAATTTGTACATTTCTCCGTGGGTCCAGTGCCTAATTATAACTTTCATCTTGAAACAAAATAAAGTACTTGATTATAATGGAACACAGTCTTTCATATGAGATATGTCAAATCATGTTGAGCGAATTCACTTTACCAAGCCATTTGACGAATGTGATAAGTAGTTATTTACATTCTCTGAATTTTGCTGTTTCAGGAAGTAGTTTCATATGCGCTGTGATATGGGGAGATGCTGCGAATCCTTTTCAGCAATGCCTAACCTTCTTTTACGCAGCAGGTGGTATGTTGGCACCATTTCTGACTGAACCGTTTTTGCATCAAGTTGGGAATTTGGACAACACAAGTGATCACAACGGAAACAACACAAGGCCTAACACATCAGTGTTTCTCAACACGAACCTTACAAAAATTACGAACGCCACGCTCTCTCATAATCCGGATCATGAAAATGACCTATTGTATGTGCCATTTCTACTTATTGGGTCGTTTACCATGATTTCTTCGGTCCCTTTTTGGATCAACATTTACCAGGAATCTAAAGCTACAACAGTAGCAAGAACCGTGACAGCATCACGAGTTACGAGAACAACAACACAATATAGTGACCAAAATACCAACAATCGAGGGAGCAGACCTCGATATATGTCGCGGATGACGTATACCTTGGCGTTGATTCTTATTGGGTGTTTCTATTTAGCTCAAGGTTATTACTGGTCACTTGGAGAATTCGCTATGCCATTTCTAGTCAGCCATCTTGGATGGAGTAAAACTGAAGGCGCTCGATTGATTTCGGGAATTTGGGGAGCATTTGCTGTTAGTGCCTTTGTTTGTATATTCGTCACCAAATGTATTAATGCGCGTAAAATGTTGATCATAGATATGGTATTTTGCTCTGTCGGTTTAACCGGACTACTTGTTGTTAGAAAGTCGAAAGGAGTTATATGGGGGTGTTATCTTATGATCTTTACTGGCCTGGGTTCGCTGTATCCTTCCGCGGTATGTTGGATAGACCAGAACTTGATCAAAGTGTCTGCCAAAATCTGTAGCATATTTGTGGTTTCCATCTGTGTAGCTGGTGCCGGTAATAGTCTACTTTTAGGACATCTCTTCTATCAGAATTTACCAGAATGGAATGTTTATATTGTGTCTATCAGTACATGCAGTCAGTGGTGTATTCTATTTATAATGTTTTCTTTGAAGCGGAAAGTATATACTGTATCCAACCGTATCGTCAAACGTTGAGATTATTCCCCAACAGATTCACTCGTTTCTTACGCGAGGGAAGGTGGAATAAAAAAATCGAGTTTCGTTCACGTTCGATTTACATGCTTGAATACTATACAGGGATATTTATTGGCGATACACGGTGTGGAGGCTAAGAATGTCCCCTGTATAGGAGTGTCCTTTGGGTGTCCTAGGCAATAACTCCTTGTTACCCTCCATTTTTAAGGGTAGGACACTGTTACCCAAGCGGACACTCTAAGCCGTTACAACAGTGGCGGTTAAAAGTGTCCTACATGTATGTCCATTTGACCCACTATTATGCATATGCATTGGGCACTATTAGGAATCGGTGTTAGGAGCTGTCGAGGTCAGAGCGCTGTGGGTAAGTATGTTAGGATAGTCAGTATCCAGAAAGGCGGGTTTAAGCTCGACATTGTGCAGGTTCGAAACCAGTCGGGACTGCACTATTTTTTCCTTTTATCTTACACTTTTTGTTCTCTTTTTCACACATGGGTAATTTAGTTCAATTCGTTCATCATTACATCTTTATATGAATACACATCTGTACATTCAAGCGTTAATAATCAATAATAGAAAAAGATTAATCAATATCACAGTGAATAATTATATATTTTTGCAGTTTATTAAGTAAGAATTGGTTGTATTCTAGCCCTGTAAGCAGGCTGGTAGTACGGACTGGCATTTTACTTCATGTCCAATATCAAAATATGGCATTCAATCTTATATGTATAATTATCACATATTTGCCTATGATACTGGACATTTAGCCTCGTTGATATTATGGAATGGCACCGTTCCATATCACGATATGGATTTCTGCCCTCACGCGCGTGCGTGATATTGGGGATCTACCCTTGGGGTGATAGCACGCACAGGAGTGGTTTCCCCTCGAGGAGATCGTTGTATTCTCTCTTTAGTCTTGTCGAGCGGACTTTTGTGCATTCACCTGAATCTTTCTATGTATTAACATTTTACGAGGTATGCGTAGTAATCCGATAATCGATGTTGAATTTCAAACTTTTCTTGGCAATATATATAGCGTTCTAACGTGTTGTGTATCTTTTTTTATCATTTAGAGAGTGATCGTATAACAGTATTTTCGTTATTTTGGGATAACACTATCTTAGAATAGCACAAATTCTAGTGCTGAAAATTTGGTCAATTCCCGTGCGGGATTCGAACCAGCGACCCCAGAGTCAGGCACCTAATCGCCAGCACTGTATGTCGGCGATCTAAACCACACGGCCAATGGGCCTCCCTGTGTTGTGTATCATCAAAATGAGACGAAGAATTTTCGCAAAATTGACTTCATGTTACAGAGGGTCCAATTTTTGACGAAAATGTTTTATGTACAAATATTTTCTAGCCTTCTTGTTCTGTCATTTAAAATGCTATCATTCATCTATAAATATGTGATAAATAGATTATGATATACCCATTTCCATATCGTCCCTGGCATCAGCCCTGGACCCCCATATCAGCCCTCTCGCATTGATACCAGGGCCGATATGAAAATGGGTATTCAATAATCTCTATTTATTGAGGGATTTCTCTTTACCGGCAAAATATTCTCCATGCTCAAAGCATTTTGAAAGTAAAGCAAATCGGTATAATGTTACCCGACAATATGTCCTTGTGACGTCATCGAACCAGCCAATCCTGCTTAAGCTACCCACACCCTCTCACCTCCAACCAACATCACACCCGCTTTACCCAAATAATCTCCATATTAACAAATCAAACACGGACACTCTTCCCCAGGGTTGGACATCATTCTCCAGGTGATAGTTGTCCGTAGAACAATCGTACCTCGTTATCATTGTCTGCGGGACAATCTCATTCTTCCCAGGTGTTCCTCGGGCACTCTATGTATATAGGACAGTGTACCGCAGCACAACGGCAGTCGTCCTCTATGTATTATGTCCCATAGCAAAGTGCCTTGTACATTAATATGTCTTATAATAACGGAGGGCGATGCTGTTTGTCTAGTGCAGTTTGGTTTTCAATACCGTATTCTTTTCAATGGGAATATTCTGTATTTTTATCATTCGCGAACGCTCGCCGATTCCGTCTATCCGGAACGACACGAACTTGAGTGCCGACGCTGCAAGACTTTGCAGTTTACCAACGTTGGTCATTTTGAACCTATTTGCCTTACCTCCAACTAAAGGATCATGAATAAATTCAAAATGGCAACCATGTAGGGTACAAGAAAAGTGATGCTTCCGTCATTTTTCTTCAAACCAGATTTTTATTCTAAATCAGATTATATTTACTAATTTATCATGCAGTTTTTGCGAAAACACATAGATAAAAACAAAAACGAAAAATCGTCAAAAAACTGTTTTCTGAAAATGACTTCACCGGGACGTCATCCTGACGGCCATCTTGGATTTTTCTTATATTTTCTAGTAGATCTTGACTCAAAGATTTAGTGTGGTAAGTTTAGCACTCTAGCCCCAGGGAAAAGGAAAATATACAGGGGCCACTTTCCGCTTCTCCCAGACGGCAGACACCACAAGCGCTCAGACCAGATAGGGTTAATGGTGTAGGGATTTTGCAGCTTTCAGATGTAAACCGGACGTGTGGCACATCACAGATTGGAGAATATATGTTCTCTCACATAGTTCTCGCATCCCCCAGTTATGAGTGATTAAAATAAATTGAAAACTAGCTTTGATTCTATCTTCGAAAGATCTGATTTCTTCTGGCGTTTGAAGATATACCCACATACATGATTCTACGGAAGTCCAACAGTTGGCATGCGCTGTTCGGAGATTGGGCGGGAGTACTACGTGCTTAAAAGTAGTTTCAAGATGGCCGCCAATATGGATTCATTCCCTGGGCCGGTCGAGTCAGTATATCCTACGTCATGCTAATAGACCATGACGAGTGTACGTCTTGTATGTACCTCCATACCACTAGTAGTCTCACCATCTTCGCCTTCACTCAAAGTTTCTCAAATTAGCGATACATATCGCATGCTGATAGCAAAACACGAGCGTAATGTGCAAGATCTATGGCGTTACGTTTCGTAACTTGTGCCTACTCCCGCTTAAACCGGGGTTAGTGGTCGTATGAATCGATGCACTTCAAGATCCTCATGGTGTTCATATGAACAGTCCCAATCAAAGCGTGACTGAGATACATCATTCTCTAGAAGACGACTTTACAACGAATATCATATGAATCAAGAACACTGGTCAGCGATAAGGATATTATATTTTTGGAACATCATGATGTCTTGCCGGCATAATTGAAAACTGTTCACCGCTTCTCTCTTGCAAGAAACTAGCCTATGTTTATGTATACTACAATAATTTATTGTCTTTTTGAATTTGATGTTAATGATGTTATATGGAATATGAAATAAGTCTCTGGATAATGAATGAGGATATTCTTTAATGGTCGACAGCTGAATTGTGATTGACGGACAAGACGCTTGTAATGTAGCGCATGTGCATAATCTGATTCAAAAGAGATATAATCGCTACCGGTACGCTACTAGACCTGAACGATTTGATGTATCAGTATCGTTCGCTCCATACCACTAGTAGTCTCCCTTGCCTTAAACCAACCGACATTGTACCGTTTGGGACCGCTTCATCCATGAGAAGATACGCCAGCGGTCTTCGACTATGGTAGGTACGCAATATACAGTGCACGTGTCTGACAGTGTCACAATTGGATACATGAAACCATTATTAAATAATCTGGACAATCATTACTATAAACCTGTAAGTAACAAATCTATCAAATGTATTGTACATTGTGCACTGATCGCATAAAAGGACAATCTGTGATGACGTCAGCTCTGTTGTGCCCTTTTTTACACTGATTGACCACGATTTCAAGCGTCAGACATTAAAGAGCTGTATTCCGAGCACCGGTCTTTTGAACTAACGTGCGCTGACCTCCCCTACCTATGATAACAGCCAATAACTTTGTCACCAATGATCACAATAGATGACTGATTGGGAGAACAGTTGATCCAACGTGTTACGTCACCATCGAAATTGCAATTCTCTCAAATGAGGCTTTTGCCCTTCAATGAGAGAACAAAGAAGAGCCTGTCTGTTCAATGACCCGTGAATTCAGTTGATCAGCAACAGATTAGTATAATTTTATTTTACCCTATACTTTAACGCAGGAGAATATTTTGAACTGGTGACAACTTACATAATTTTACAGTTTCATTATGCTTAGAAGAATGCATAAGTTGGCAATTATTACTTTGAATATGCCAGCCATCACCGTTTCAAAATGTTCTCTTGGGTTAAAAGATAGTGCAGAGTGAAATTATACGAATCAGTAGCGGATCAGCTGAAGAGTGGGGTCAGTGTGAGCTCAATGAACGGACAGGCTCTTCCTTGTTCAGTCAATAATGTGCGAAAGGCGAATTCACCAATGCGCGGTGCACCGAACGATGTTAGTAACTACAGCGGAACTTCACCAGCCAATAAACGAGTTTATACCCATAATAATTCGTTACCCATAATAATTACTTTATAATATTAAAAATAAAAAAAACTACATGTAATTGTAATCGAAGTATGGAAGTTTGGTCCTTCATCTTCGGTACTTCATGGAATATTTCCCTTGCATGTTACATCAAAGTACATATTTATAATCGAATATTTTCATAAGTAAACTGTATGAGACCATCGTATAGACCTAAAACATGATGACGTTCTATACCACTCCCAATCGCATAATGCATTATTCATCTATGCCAACAGAACATGCTGAATGATGGGTGGCATTTAAAATAACTCCACCCAATTCCACCAAAATCTGAAACAGCTCATGAGTAGTAGCGTCAACCCTTTTAGACTCCCCTTTGGCCGGGGGAGGTAACTCTTGCATCCGACAGGGGGCGCTTTTGCAGGTTAAAGTATAGGAAGCGGCCATTTACGGCCTTTGTCCTCCGGGTCGCAAGGCCGCTATAGTTCCGTCAACCTTTGACCTTGTATTCCTCCGCGGTGATGCGGCCTGGCGGTGATGCGGTCCCGGGAAAAAACTTTCGCGGAGAAAAAGTAGTCCCCAGACTTCAAATACGCTGCATGGTCCGATTGGGTCGGGTGAGGTATCAATGTGAAGCATTCGTGAATGCGCATCCACCGGAATGGGTGTGACGTAGGACTGACATCATTCTGCGCATGCGCAGTAGACAAAGTGTATGGAAATACACGTTTTATGGTCTAGGTGAGCCACTATTGGTCCTATGGAGTCGTATGAGGTATCAATGTGAAGCATTCGTGAAGGAGCATCTGACTGGATGGATGTGGTGTAGGAATATCGTCATTCTGTGCATGCGCGGTGGACAAAGGGTATGGAAATAGATGTTTTGGTGTCTAGGTGGACCACTAGTGGTCCTATGGAGTCGTATGAGGTATCAAAGTGAAGCACTCGTGAAGGCGCATCTACCGGGGTGGGTATGGGGTTGGAATATCGTCAATCTGCGCATGCGCAGTAGACAAAGGTTATGGAAATAGACGTTTTGCGATCTAGGGGAGCTCCTAATGGGCCGATAGAGTCGAGTGAGGTATCAGTGTGAAGCATATGTGAGGGGGCATCTGACTGGACTAGTGTGTCGTCCGTGTTCAACATTCTGCGCATGCGCAGACAGGGAATTGTGGGAAAAGTGCATTGGAATGAACATTTTAGGATATAGAGGAGCCCCTAATGGGCCGATGGAGTCCTATGAGGTATCAATGTGAAACCCATGTGAGGTGGCATCCGCCCTGACTAGTGCCTCGGCCGTCGTCTCCATTCTGCGCATGCGCAGACAGGGAATTGTGGAAAAGGATATGGAAATAGACGTTTTGGGGTATAGGTGGGCCACTATCGATCCGATTGAGTCGTATGGGGTCTTATTTTGAAGCTCACGTGAAGGAGCAGCCGTCTGGACTAGTGTGTCGTCCGTTATCAACATTCTGCGCATGCATAGACAGGGAATTGTGGGAAAAGTGCATTGGAATGAACATTTTAGGATATAGAGGAGCCCCTAATGGGCCGATGGAGCCGTATGAGGTATCAATGTGAAGCCCATGTGAGCTGGCATCCGCCTGGACTAGTGCCTCGGCCGTCGTCTCCATTCTGCGCATGCGCAGACAGGGAATTGTGGAAAAGGGTATGGAAATAGACATTGTGGGGTCCACATGGGCCACTATGGGTCCGATGGAGTCGTATGAGGTCTTATTTTGAAGCTCTCGTGAAGGAGCATTCGAATGAACTCCTGGTTCTTCCGTGTCCAAGAGTCTGCGCGTGCGCAGTCTGGTCGTAGTATAGAAATATACACATGGGAGTGTGTTTGGGGTACTAAACCCCTAGGGGTCCATGGTTGTGGTTTGATGGCGTGGGTTCTGCGCAAGTGGGTGTGTCGTCACTTCGGGTCTCACTAAAACTACCACCGAACACAGAAGAGTTCCAATTTTTCCTTAGACCGTATGCATGTACTTTCAACATCCGGGTTTCCCACCGCCTGTATGGAATGCATGTATCCGGTAGAGCTACGTATAGGCGCGCATGTGTGACAGGGTCTATACAACATGGCCCTCTGGATCCCACACCGCCATTCCTATTGTTGCAGAGCCATGACGGAGACCTATCCCTATGCGACTCGCATTTACAGCATGCGACCGTGGTTAATTCACTCACCGGTTACCGAGCAGTGGTTCGATCCATGTTAGAAGATGGCAACGACAACGAGGAGCGACGCCAGATCCTGAAAGAGTTCACAGAAGCGGTCCTCGACAGAGTGGACTCGATGGAGGGGTGTGCCATCACTCACCACTACTGGACTATGACAGCCGTCCTTGATGGCCGGGCTATGGACCACGAGCGCTCACGCCGGAACCAGCGACGGCTTGTTGGCCTCGTCATGGTTTTTGCCCTATTGACACTGACGCTGTGGCAATGACAACGACAGAAAAAGAACGGCTCTTTAGAGTCTCCACGCATGCGCTTATGTGCCACGAATATATACGAGGGTCAGTCACAGTGTGCGTCATTCACCGTTCGTCATTGGGTCAACCATGTCACCGAGAGACCTGACCATAAATACGAGAGACAGTCAAAGTATGCGTCATTCACCGATCGTCAATGGGTCAGCCATGTCACCAGTCCTACGAGCCATCCTTCCCCTTACACCCCAGGTGGGGTAACACGTCTATGAAGATAAAGTCACCATCGTTTAAGACCGTGGAGATGTTTGCTGGTCGCGCGCTGAGACCGTATCGAAGACGGTTACGCTACACCGGGACGGCTGGACAAAATTTAAACGGGTGTTGAGCGGTGAGCTCGACGGAAACCTCATCCACATAGACAATGTCATCCACATACACTGTGGACTCTTCTTCCCACGACTGGGCCGTTAACAAGACCCTACGCGAGGCTTCATCCTAGACCTCGATCTGTGGACGTCCTTCGAGAAAGTGGTGCCTATTGTGGACCAGCTGTTTACACCGGACGAGCGGTCAACTGATCAGTTGGGGTGGGCTCGTGCCCTGAGTGAAGCGACAGCAAAAACCAATGAACAAATGACCAAACCTAGCAATGAACCAGACGACGATGCCATTGATTATCCGGCTAGACCCGGTGGTGTAGGAATATCGTCATTCTGTGCATGCGCGGTGGACAAAGGGTATGGAAATAGACGTTTTGGTGTCTAGGTGGACCACTAGTGGTCCTATGGAGTCGTATGAGGTATCAAAGTGAAGCACTCGTAAAGGCGTTCCTAACGGGGTGGGTATGGGGTTGGAATATCGTCAATCTGCGCATGCGCAGTAGACAAAGGTGATGGAAATAGACGTTTTGCGATCTAGGGGAGCTCCTAATGGGCCGATAGAGTCGAGTGAGGTATCAGTATGAAGCATATGTGAGGGGGCATCTGCCTGGACTAGTGTGTCGTCCGTGATCAACATTCTGCGCATGCATAGACAGGGAATTGTGGAAAAGTGCATTGGAATGAACATTTTAGGATATAGAGGAGCCCCTAATGGGCCGATGGAGCCGTATGAGGTATCAATGTGAAGCCCATTTGAGGTGGCATCCGCCTGGACTAGTGCCTCGGCCGTCGTCTCCATTCTGCGCATGCGCAGACAGGGAATTGTGGAAAAGGGTATGGAAATAGACATTGTGGGGTCCACATGGGCCACTATGGGTCCGATGGAGTCGTATGAGGTCTTATTTTGAAGCTCTCGTGAAGGAGCATCCGCATGAACTCCTGGTTCTTCCGTGTCCAAGAGTCTGCGCGTGCGCAGTCTGGTCGTAGTATAGAAATATACACATGGGAGTGTGTTTGGGGTACTAAACCCCTAGGGGTCCATTGTTGTGGTTTGGTGGCGTGGGTTCTGCGCAAGTGGGTGTGTCGTCACTTCGGGTCTCACTAAAACTACCTCCGAACACAGAAGAGTTCCAATTTTTCCTTAGACCGTATGCATGTACTTTCAACATCCGGGTTTCCCACCGCCTGTATGGAATGCATGTATCCCGCAGAGCTACGTATAGGCGCGCATGTGTGACAGGGTCTATACACTCACGGGTTACCGAGCAGTGGTTCGATCTATGTTAGAAGATGGCAACGACAACGAGGGGGGACGCCAGATCCTGAAAGAGTTCACAGAAGCGGTCCTCGACAGAGTGGACTCGATGGAGGGGTGTGCCATCACTCACCACTACTGGACTATGACAGCCGTCCTTGATGCCCGGGCTATGGACCACGAGCGCTCACGCCGGAACCAGCGTCGGCTTGTTGGCCTCGTCATGGTTTTTGCCCTATTGACCCTGACGCTGTGGCAATGACAACGACAGAAAAAGAACGGCTCTTTAGAGTCTCCACGCATGCGCTTAAATACGAGAGACAGTCAAAGTATGCGTCATTCACCGTTCGTCACTGGGTCAACCATGTCACCAGTCCTACGAGCCATCCTTCCCCTTACACCCCAGGAAGGGTTACACATCTATGAAGATAAAGTCACCATCGTTTAAGACCGTGGAGATGTTTGCTGGTCGCGCGCTGAGACCGTATCGAAGACGGTTACGCTACACCGGGACGGCTGGACAAAATTTAAACGGGTGTTGAGCGGTGAGCTCGACGGAAACCTCATCCACATAGACAATGTCATCCACGTACACTGTGGACTCTTCTTCCCACGCCTGGGCCGTTACCAAGACCCTACGCGAGGCTTCACCCTAGACCTCGATCTGTGGACAGCCTTCGAGAAAGTGGTGCCTATTGTGGACCAGCTGTTTACACCGGACGAGCGGTCAACTGATCAGTTGGGGTGGGCTCGTGCCCTGAGTGAAGCGACAGCAAAAACCAATGACCAAACCTAGCAATGAACCAGACGACGATGCCATTGATTATCCGGCTAGACTCAGTCAGCCCAGTGACAATTACATCCATACAACGCAGGCCGGTACGGCATCGGAACCCAAATGAAAGCAGCCAGAAAGGAATTGTGACCCCAGCGCCAGATATTCACAGACAATGTGGGGTGTACGTTTCATGTGGCAAGCCCATAATGCACCATGTTCTGACGTCATAAACTTTTCTTCCCTATAAATACGAGAGACCGTCAAATCGTGTACCATTCAAGCACTGACCATAACGGAGCATATAATACGGGCGTTTCTCAGCTTGACACCCGAAGTCTTCCTGCACGTCTACGCGGATAAATTCGATATCATGGAAGAGATGGGAGACATCTGTGATGCGGACCCTACACAACCGTGCCCGGCTCACATTCGTCTGTCCCGGGCGGGCTGGATCAAATTAAAACGGATGTTGTCTAGTGAACTGGACGGCGACCTCATCCACTTGTGTCACGATGTGTACGTCCGACGTGGTCCCTTCTTTGCTCAATTGACTCGACTAGATGGGGGTACAGTGCATTTTACCCTTCACCCAGTTCTATGGTCTGCATTGGAAGATGCCGTGGCAGATGTAGACCAAGTGCTTATCAAGTGGTCATCAGACGATTTGGACTGGTCATTTACCATGGACAATGTGAATCCCAATGAACAAATTTCTGCCAATGAACCAGACGACGAGGCCATTGATTATCCGGCTAGACTCAGTCAACCTACGATATATACAACGGTTGCAGAACCCGAATATCAGACTTCGTTATAAATAAACCATACTCCCCGGGTCCATTATCATTTTGTCACCATGAAGCGCTGGGAGAAGGTGTTGGATAACTTATACTACGGTCCCGACAGTCCGGCGGCCTATAGTGCATTGTCGGCTCTCTATCGAGCGGCCAAACCCCAGGGGATACAACGTGCCCAAGTCCGAGATTGGTTAAAAAAACAAGACACCTATACCTTACATTGAGCTGCCCGCCGCCATTTTCCACGGAACCGGGTCATCGTGGGAGGATTAGATGCCCAATGGCAAGCGGATTTGGTCGATATGAGCGCCTTTGCCAAACACAACGATGGGAATCGGTATATCTTGACGTGCATCGATATCCTGTCAAAGTATGCGTGGGTGGTACCTATACGGACGAAAACGGGGGCGAATCTCATAGCGGCGTTCAAGGACATCTTCAAGACCGGGCGCAAACCCTTGTATTTGCAAACCGACTAAGGCATGGAATTCCTCAACAGACCGTTCCAAGCCTTTCTCAAGAAACAGAAGGTCTTCTTCTTTCACACCTACAACGAGACCAAGGCTTCCGTTGTGGAAAGGTTCAACACGACATTCAAAGGCCGCATGTATAAATATTTCACCTATAAGAATACAAGGCGGTACATCCATGTTCTCCCGAAACTTGTGAGTGGTTACAATCGAGCCTATCACCGGAGTATACAGAGAGCCCCCATTACCGTGACCCAACGCAATGAAGCCCAAGTCCGGCGTGTCTTGTATCCCATACAATCGCAGCGAATGCCGAAAAAGGAGTTCAAGGTCGGGGACCCTGTACGGATCAGTAAAGTCAAGGGCAAGTTCGAGAAACGTTACTTGCCCAACTGGAGCGATGAGCACTTCCTGATTAAACGGCGCCTACCCCGACAGCAGCGAGTCTATGAACTGGAAGATCTTCAAGGGGAACCGTTGCTAGAGACGTTTTACGAGCTGGAATTACAACCTGTCGTAAAAACAAAGCAAGACTACTATACAGTGGAACGCATCCTAAAAACCGAACGTCGACGTGGCATCCAATTTTATTCCGTCAAATGGCAAGGCTGGCCCAGTTCCTTCAATTCCTGGGTCGCGGCCAACAAGATGAAACGACTATAAAACCAGACACCACCGCCATCATCCTGCATTCCACGTTCGACCATGAACACAGTGCAATCGTCTCTGAAGACAGCGTCTCCCAAAAGGCGCAAAGCAGAAGCGGGCTTTATAGTGATATTGCTAACCCTGCTGAGTGTGTTGTACGGAGGTGTGTTTTACGACGTAGCCTATCTCAGCACTCTACTCATCCCACCAAAGACACAACCACCAGCCGCCAGTCAACCCAGCCTACAGATAGCACCAGTCAACCCCGTGACCGAAACGAGCCCAGTCATCACAACGACCACCACACCCCGTGTATAGGTTACATCGAGTTAGAGTCAACACCTACACCAAGTGCACCCAGTACGTCTGAAAGTTCCCCGGATTTCATCACTCACAGTGAACGCTCATCGACAACGGTACCAAAGCTCGACGCATCGACGACCGCAGTTTACTCGTACCAAATTTACAAGAGTGGGTTACCACAACAGCGGATACACCTCCAACCATGGACCCTCGGTGGCAACATCCCTTCACCTGCGTCATCGCAGGACCGACGGGTTCCGGCAAAAAGCACTTCGTCAGGAAGCTCCTTGAACACACCGACAGCATGATTACTTCACCCATTGCCCGAGTCGTGTGGTGTTACGGAGAATGGCAAGCGGCGTACGCAGCAATGCCCCACATCACGTTCGTGGAAGGGCTACCAAACCTGGCCGATTTGGAACCGGACACCTTGATGGTTCTGGATGATCTCATGGCGGAGACGGATGCGCGGGTCACCCAAATCTTTACCAAAGGCAGCCATCATCGACGTCTCAGCATCATCTACATTGTGCAGAATCTGTTCAGTAAAAACAAAGAACATCGGAACATCAGCTTAAATGCCCACTACCTGGTGGTCTTCAAAAACCCGACAGATACCACTCAAGTACTGCACCTGGCGAGACAGATGTACCCTGGACGCACTGCGTTTGCGTTGGAAGCCTTTAAAGATGCGACAACCCCTCAGCACGGGTATATGCTCTCCGACCTGAAGCAAGCCACCCCCCGACCACCTTCGTCGGACCGGTATCTTTCCCGGAGAGACCCACCACGTGTACATGCAAAAATAATGTAAACACACCCACAGTGGGTCCCCCAGCTGAGGTGTGTGTTTGATGTTGGGGATAATAAAAAGAATTAATACCACAGCATGGTTGACTTTTGTCTCTGTTCAATATTCACGAGGTAGGTAGATAAAAACGGCAGGGTTGGGGGTTCTAGCGTCAGTTGTACATGATGTCTGCTCGAGTACGAAAGCATGCTCCGACGCTCCGTGTATTGAAAACGGCCTCACCTCAGTTGGTTCGAACCATTGTACGCGGCGCAGACCCTGCTCTCGTGTGCTGTCTGTGTGAGATTGGACTCAATATCTTAAAAGGCAACGTACCACTGGCTCCGGCTCAGAAGGCGAAGTTGGCCAAGCATAAGACAGGTCTGCGACCCTTAGTCCAGAAACGAGTCTCTCAAACACAAAAGAAAAAGGTGTTACAGAAAGGCAGCTTTCTCGGGGCCATCTTAGCACCGTTGGCGGCTTCCGTGTTGGGTCCAGTATTGGGTGGACTGTTCGGCCGACAATGAACCACACGAAAAAAAATGGTACTCGTCGAACCTCGGCTCCTTCAAAACCTCCAATCACCGTACCCCGTACCCTCTACGGTGAAGACGATAAACACACTCGATGAAGAGATGCGTCAAATCTTACAGCGACCGGGGTTAAGCGACAGTGAGAAAGTACAACAGTACAACGAAACGCTTCAGCGGTACATGACGTTCATGGACCAATACACCCTCTCTACCCCAGCAGTACCACCACCCCCAACCTCAGCACCGCACCAACAGCCGCCACTACCAGGGCTACCATCCACAGCCCCACATTGGGTCGAAGACGAAGTCCTGAAGAGTGTACCTGCATCGTTCAAGAAACAAGCTGGCCTGGTATTACAACGGATGAAACAGAATCCTAACATGACTTGGAATGATAAAGGTGAACTACTGGTACAGAATCAGGTGGTCATCGGTTCCCACATGACGGATTTAGTGAATGACCTGATGCGTCAACGCAGGTCGCACACGAATCCTCGAGGATGGGAGATCTTCGCTCAAGGCTTGAAAGACATGCATGTACCACAGGAATTGGCGGGGAACCCCGAGCGCTGGGCCTGGATGCAGCGTGAATCGCCGGTGCACGCACAACGACAGACTCCACAACCTTCTTGGGAAACCGAGTGGGAACCGGAGTCTCCCCCCAAAACACCACCACGGCGGGCACTTACTTTTTCACCCCTTTTACCACGCCACCCACTGCAACCACCAAGATCTAGGTCACCTCGACCATCACGACGATTAGCGCCCAAGGGCTGGGAGAAGTATTAAAACCAACAGCAGCAGCAGGAAAGCTCAGTCGTCATGTTTTACCTCACCCTACCCAGTAACAGCTCGGCTGATGTGTTTCCTGACAACACCTTGACCGAGTACGTGACCCAGTTACCGCAACCGTTGCATTTACCTGGACGCTGGGAATGTGGACTCGTGGATATCCAATACCCTTACTCGTGGTACAACGTGCGAGGTGGTGAAGTGTGGTACGAGGTGACCTACGAAGGACAAGAAACCCGACTCACCCTACCCGAAGGCCAATACGATACTCCCAAGGAGTTCATGGGTGGGCTGAGAAGTCTAATGCATTATAAGTCTCTACGGGACGTCACGAATACTTCACAACCCATAAAAACTTTCCCCTTCAAAAATCATGTGGACTTCGGTTACAACGCACACAACGACAAGGCCAGTCTCACTCTCAGCCCCAACGTGAGTGTCGAAATCAGTCCTACCATACAGCAAATGCTGGGTCTCGATATACAGGGGTACGCTGGCCCCACCGGCGAGACAGGCCACACCCCGATGGACATGCGTGGTAGTATGTATGGCCTGTACATCTACTCAGACGTGGTCGAAGCACACATTGTCGGAGACAGCAACGTACCTCTACTACGCTTCTGCCCGGTGAAAGGCAAGTATGGAGCTCAAGTCACCCACAGTTTCAGGCACATCGTTTATCTACCGGTCAGTCAGACCGATATTAGCTCCATCGTCATCGATATAAGAGACGACACCGGTCAACCGATCGCATTCGAGCGTGGGAAAGTGGTGCTGACACTTCATTTCTGTCAAGTCCGAGCGGTTCACTTTGCATAACGAAGGTGCCTTACGAGTGTGATGCACGCAGCTATATGGACTATTATGCCCAACAGGCCGGGGATAGCTTTCCGGTATTTGCGGGTACACGCATGCAACGAGGACGTGGGCTGGGGAACATACTCGAGAGCATTGTCAAACGTTCCTGCCCTTGGTGACGCGTGGGGTAAAAGCGATCGGCAAACAAGCGGTACGCAGTGGACTGCAAGTCGCCGGTGATGTCTTGGGCGGTGCGGCACCCAAAGAAGCACTGAAACGCCGAGCCAAAGTAGCAGGAGGCGTCTTGGTCGCCAAAGCACAACACACCGTAGGGAATAAAAGACCTGCACCACCGAGACCACGCACCAGTCGACGACCGACCCAGCGACGACGCACATCGAAGACCCAGGATATCTTTTCTTAAAGATGGCTTTCATCCATGCCGAGTCGTGTCCATCTACCAACAGTAAATCTGATTTATGGACCGTCCCACCCACACAGACCAGTGCCGAAGAGGGTCAATGGGTGGAACATCTTCCCCTTTCAAGCATTACAGCCACAGGCCCCATTGAATTCACCATCACCAACGCAGATACGACCTACCTGGATTTAGCCCATACGTACCTGTACGTGAAAGCTAAAATCACCAATAAAGATGGGTCTGTCCTCAAAGCAGATGCACCCGTGGGTCCAGTGAATCGCTGGCTTCATTCGCTATTCCAGCAAGTGGATATAGCCCTCAGTGATAAACTGGTGAGCGCCTCACCGAACACGTACCCGTACCGAGCCAACATCGAAACACTGTTATCCTACGGGCGTGACGCTAAAAAGTCGTATTTGACAGCCCTGTTGTTCTACCGAGATATCCCAGGCAATATGGAAGCGAGTCCCGATAATGACGGCTATACGGAGAGAGTGGATGTCACAGCAGAGAGTCACTCGGTCGATATGATGGGACGTCTGCATGCGGACTTATTCATGCAGGACCGATACCTCGTGAATGGAGTACCTGTCAAAATACGACTAGTGCGCGCAGCGCCTGCGTTTACCTCGAGTATAACATTGTCATCCAAGAGGCCAGTCTGTTTGTACGCAAAGTGAAACCGATCCCAGGTGTACAGTTGGGGCACATCAGAGCCTTGGAGAAAAAAACAGCCCAGTACCCGATTCGACGAGTACAAACCAAGGTCTTTTCCGGTCCTAAAGGGAATATGATTGTCAGTCAAGAAAACCTGTTCCTGGGGGATTTGCCCAAGCGTTTAACCCTAACCTGTGTGGAGAACATCAGTTATAATGGGACTCTCTCGAGGAATCCGTTCAACCTAAAAGCGTTCAACATCAATTTCGTGGCCCTGCATGTGGATGGCCAACAGGTACCGGCACGGCCCTTACAACCTCACTTTGGAACGGCCAATTACATCCGGAGGTATCTGAACCTCTTCACAGCAACTGGCCAAATCAACCAAGACGAGGGAAATATGATCAGTCGAGACGATTTCGGCAAAGGATACACATTGTTCTGTTTCCATCTGACCCCCACCTTAGACAACGATCATCAACTGAGTCTCGTCAAAAAAGGCAATTTACGCTTGGAACTGCATTTCGGGACATCCTTATCGAAAACCATCAATGTGATTTGCTACGCTGAGTTTGACAACATTATTCAAATCGATAAAAGCCGTAACGTCCTGTGTGACTTTGCCACCTAACATGGATACAGACCAGATTACAAGCGTCTAGTCCGTCATTCATAATCCAGCCGTCGTCCATTAGAGAATATCCGCGTCCATAATCCAAAGACCTATTCCATATTCCATATAACAGTATTAGCACCAAATTCAAAAAGACAATCATAGTATACATAAACATAGGCTTGTTTCCTGCAAGAGAGAAGCGGTCAACAGTTTTCAATGATGCCGAAAAGACATCATGATGTTCCAAAAATATCAAATCCGTATCGCTGATCAGTATTCTTAATCCATAATATTCGTTGTAAGGTCGTCATCTAAAGAATGATGTATCTCAGTCACGCTTTGATTGTGACTGTTCATATGAGTACCATGAGGATCTTGAAGTACATGGGTTCATACGGCCCCTAGCCCCGGGTTAAGCGGAATTAGACACAAGTTACGAAACGTAGCGCCATAGATCTTGCACGCTACGTTCGTATTTTGCTATCAGCATGCGATATGTATCGCCAAATTTGAGAAACTTTGAGTGGAGGCGCTTGGAGGCGAGTGGAGGCGCCTGTTTTATAAGTTTCTGCAACAATGTTTTGTCATGTTGATTAAAATCATCACATCTAACACAGGATCTAGCAAATGCTACTAAGCGAGATATGTATACGCCATATGCAGGTCCCACTGGAATATTAGTATCCAGAAAGGGATAGTTTACGATGTCGAAATTGTAATCATCTCTTTTGTCATAAAGTCGACGAGAGAGAATGCCCGCTTCATTTTTATAGAGATAGAGATCTAAATAAGATGTGCCTGTAGGGCTATCTGTAGTTTCCTTCAAATCCAGTGAAGGTGGATATATATCCTTCACTGCGTCATTTATATAGCGATGATCCACAGCGAGAAGATCGTCTATATAGCGTTTGGTGAATGAGAAGGAACGGGCTTTGAATGGATCGGTTTTTGAAAGCGCCTGCATATAGTCATATTCATAAGAGAACAGATACAGGTCAGCCAACAGGGGTGCACAATTAGTACCCATTGGAATACCTATATGCTGCTGATATATTGTGTTGCCAAATTTCACATAGATATTTTTAATGAGAAATTCAAGCAACTCTATAAACAAAGAAACATCCCATGAATGATATCTCTTGTATGTAGTCGAGCTAAAGAATGCTTTATGGCTTCCGACATTAATATATCTACGATCAGTTTTCTTGAACACAGATACTATTAATGAACTTATACGGTCAATAAGGTCCTGATGACGGATTGTAGCATAGAGAGTCGAGAAATCCCATGTGGATACATGTCTGTACGGTATGTGACCTTTAGCATCAAGTTCTTCCCTAAGACATTTTGAGTTTTTCAATATCCACATACATTCAACGCCAGAGTTCTTAGAAATAGTGGCGCAATACCTTTCCCAAAAAGCTTTTACCTCCTGAAGGGCCCTCGTCAATAGGGTTGAAAGAAGCTTGGTGGTGCAGCTTTTAGAACCAGCTATGAATCTAGCTTTGTATGGTGATTTATGCATTTACGCATTTTTGGTATGTCGTTATGATTGGTTGGAAGACAAATACCTCTTTCCCTGAGAAACTTTTTGTGATTGTTAAATAAATCTTCCAGATTAAATGCAGTTTGGGATTAAGTAGACGTATTTGATGAAGATATGTCTACACTCAATTCTTTAACCAGCACCTGGTAATAGTAATATTTACATATGAATACTATATTATTCGGAGCTTTGTCTGCTGGGACTATGACGAATTTACTCTGGAGATTTGCTATAACTTCTTGCGAATTGAGGTTTCTCAGTACATGCGGCCGAATATCCGCGCAGGCGTGCAAAAAGGAACTCTTCTGTGTTCGGAGGTAGTTTTAGTGAAACCCGAAGTGACGTCACACACACTTGCGCAGAACCCACACCACCAAACCACAACCATGGACCCATAGGGGTTTAGTACCCCAAACACACTCCCATGTGTATTTTTCTATATTACGACCAGACTGCGCATGCGCAGACTCTTGAACACGGACGAACCATGAGTCCAGGCGGATGCTCCTTCACGAGGGCGTCAAAATAAGACATCATACGACTCCATCGGACCCATAAGTGGCCCCACAATGTCTATTTCCATACCCTTTTCCCACAATTCCTTGACTGCGCTTGCGCAGAATGTTGAACAGGGATGACACACTAGTCTAGACGACTGGCCCTTCACGAGAGCTTCAAAATAAGACCTCAAACGACTCCATCGGACCCATAGTGGCCCACCTGGACCCCAAAACGGCTATTACCATACACTTTCCCACAATTCCCTGCCTGCGCATGCGCACAATGGTGACGACGGCCGAGGCACTAGTCAGGGCGGATGCCCCCTCACATAGTCTTCACATTGATACCTCATACGACTCCATCGGCCGATTAGGGGCTCCCCTAGATCCTAAAACGTTCATTGCAATGCACTTTTCCCACAATTCCCTGTCTGCGCATGCGCAGAATGTTGAACACGGACGACACACTAGTCCAGGCAGATGCCCCCTCACATATGCTTCACATTGATACCTCACTCGACTCCATCGGCCCGTTAGGAGCTCCCCTAGATCGCAAAACATTTATTTCCATACCCTTTGTCTACTACGCATGCGCAGAATGACGATATTCCAACTCCATACCCACCGGATAGATGCGCCTTTACGAATGCTTCACATTGATACCTCATACGACTCCATAGGACCACTAGTGATCCACCTAGCCAGCAAAACGTCTATCTCCATACCCTTTGTCCACCGAGCATGCGCAAAATGACGATATTCCTACACCACATCCACCCAGTCAGATGTTCCTTCACGAATGTTTCACATTGATACCTCATACGACTCCATAGGACCAATAGTGGCCCACCTAGACCCCAAAACGTGTATTTCCATACACTTTGTCTACTGCGCATGCGCAGAATGACGTCAGCCCCACGTCACACCCAACACGAAGGCTTCACATTGGTACCTCACTCGACCCAATCGGACCATGTAGCGTATTTGAAGTCTGGGGACTACTTTTTTCTCTGCGGAAGCCTTTTCCCGCGACCGCATCACCGCCAAACCGCATCATCGCGGAGGAATACAAGGTCAAAGGTTGACGGGACTATAGCGGCCTTGCGGCCCAGAGGTGAAAGGCCGTAAATGGCCGCTTCCTATACTTTAACCTGCAAAAGCGCCCCCTGTCGGATGCAAGAGTTACCTCCCCCGGCAAAAGGGGAGTCTAAAAGGGTTGACCCTACTACTCTCATGCAACACAGGAAATTGTGTCCATATAATGACAATGTCATTCACGCGCAATTAAATACTTCAAAGAATACGCCTTATGCAGAATAAGAATTTCGTACACTCCTCATTCAACGCTACCAGGCCTGGGGGAGCAATTATGGCCCTCCTACCGAACTGTCTGGGCTATCTCCGGGACGATAAAACATTGAGAACTGACAATGCGTGACTTTGTAGTTTATTCATATTAGGTCCATTTTGAGCCTATTTGCACATGGTGGCCATGTGGGGTACCAGAAAAGTGTTTTTTTTCGTATATTTTTCTTCAAAACTGCTTTTCCTGGAGGAAAAGTGGACAAAACCTATTGACTTTGAACTCTTCCTGGGGTTTTAAAAGATAGCACACAACATTGCTGCTGTTTTAGTCCACAAAACAAGCAGATCTGAACTATAAAACCAGCTAGCCAATTAAACAGTGCAGTTACCAAAAAGCAAATACTAATAATAACTAGATATTGTTGGTACAATAAAACGGTCTTTCCATCAATTCCATGAAATGTATTCTTTCGTTGTAGTGGAATATATGAAACAAGCAGTAATAAAATGCCATATATCCCATAAAATAACATAAGGGTCGGAACGTTGTTTATTCCTTTAAATTGCGTCAATACAGGAGGTTTGCTTTGTCTCTCTATACATTGATAGCGCTCAGTGAACACATCTGCATGTAGCAGACACCACTGAGTATTATTAACAATTCTGGGTGGCCTTATTGTATGATACGGGTGGATCATATCATTTAACAAATTCCCGGTACCGTCATCTGTTTAGGTGACATTATAGGTATAGGACTGAGAAGAGTCCAGTCCTGGGTTTTACCTGTAACGCGATATCAATGTAACTATTCCCGCGTTGGAAATTAAATTCATGTCGTGTGACATATGCGATGACGATATAATGATACATGTAACTGAACACCCTCCGATAACTAAACGTTGTTTATTCGTTTAAATTGCGTCAATACAGGAGGTTTGCTTTGTTTCTAAATACATCGATAGAGTTCCGTGCACACCTGTGCATATTGCAGCACTGAGTATTATTAACAATTTTGAGTGGCCTTATTGTATGATACGAATGGATCATATCCATCAAATTCTTGGTACCGTCATCTAGGTAGGTGACATTATAGGTATAGGACTGAGTATAGCTCAGTCGTGCATTCTACCTCCAATCTGACATCGCTGCTGTAACGCGACATCAATGTACGTGTTTCCGTGTTGGACATTAATTACATATGCGATGCCGATATAATGATAATTGAACACCCCCCATTTAATTGACAAAGATGAATAATACATCATGGGATTATCAAGGTTCGCAGCCTCTTTCATCATGTAACACGACGTTAATTTGAATGCGATCGCGCGGATACTCGATTGGTACAGTCGAAAAAGGAAATCCTGAAAGCTTTAGATTGGTGTGTTGCGTTACTTACAGGACTGAACGCCTCGTCAACGGCGAACCGCTTACTGGCCCGTCGAGACTGATCTTGCATTGTGTAATTGGATAGTTGAAAACACCTAGTATTGTTTAGGTAACACCTTGTTTACCTCTTATATTGTTTATGTACTGCCTGTTTTACTTATATGGCTTATCTTTCTTAGCAATGCATGTATCTGACTTCCACCTGTAATTCTGCTATATATATATGAAATGTTACCACCATGTCTTCACTCCTGATGATGGCAAAATAAAGAGCCGAAATATTGAGTCAAGTACGTTTTTCGGAGTTACATTACACGTGAAATCAACTAGCTCTTTACATTCCACTTTATACCGAAAACGTGTAAGCCTATGGGTAATAGGCAAACACCACACATGAAATGGGGATTTTTTTTGTGTTATATCTCCAAGACTGTTATTGTTAAAATCTTGAAATTTCACAAGTAAACACACACATATATATTCACTCAATCTTACCGAAATCTAGTTATGATTGGCCGAATGTTTTTTTTTCACAAAATTTGAATAAAGCGTAACTTTCAAAATTTGCTAATTATCTTATAATCTTTCTGATATTTTTTATGGATTCTAGTGTTTTTCTGTTACGTCATCTAATGACCTACATTGATGTACAAATTTTAACTTGGAACTCCCAATAGTTTTCGAGTTATGGCACTGTAGTCGCAAAACGTTTCGTGGCCATATCTCAAAAACCAAGGTCAAGGTCAGGTTGAAAATTCGGTGACCTCATACCTGTATTATAGGGCACAAATTTGTTAAATTACAGATTCCCGCAAGTTTTAGTTTTTCCAGAAAAATGCATACAACGCTTTTTACATTTTTGATATTCAAGGTCAAGGTCACATCGGCTGGTTTTAAATTTAGCGCCAACAGAAAGTCAATAAAAAGTCAAGAAAGTTCTCACTGTTATGTCATTGGTTCGTGACTGTCAGTGTGTTACTTTTTCAGTAAATGGAAGCGGTATTTTCGATATTTGGATGCTTACCACTTCAAAGGTCAAGGTCAAGGCCGAGTTCTGACACAAGTTCTGACCTTGTGATGTCATGTAGGTTACGTGACCTTATTTTCAGGCTGATCGCATAAGCCGTTCAAGGGTTAACCACCAAATTTTGCACTCATATAGAGACCCACCTTGGTGTCAAAGGACAAATTTAAGGTCATATTCTTTCAGTTCTTCACAGTGTCAATTAGCGATAGAAGAATCAACGCCCTAGATTGTGTCGTTGTGAAATGGCGGGATTTGAAAAAAGATTAAACGGGAGATAACTACTTTTTCTTCTTACGTAACAGTTCTGAAATATAACTAGCACATGGCCATATATAACACTTACGAACCCTCAACTTTCTTTTAGATATGTTCGTTAGTTTTGACTGCACAGAGGTTACAAGGACAACAGCTCCAGGGGAGAGAACTCGAAAACTGCTTGTCTGACCTACTTATTAAATTGTATTGTTTTATTGAGAATATCTTCAAAGATTTACATTCAAATTCTCGACTACGTCTTCTCAGCCGTTCAGTTAATATTTAGTAAATGATTTTTCACTTTAAAGGTTTATATCTCAATAGGTCAAGGTCAAGGTCAAACGTGTAGTCCACTCAGACTTCAGACCCATATCTATGTGTGTGACCATTATTGTAGCTGTAGTTTGAACTGTTTCAGCTATAGAGCGTAGACAAAATTGGATAGAATAATAATAATAATCCGAAGAATAACAAAAGGTCATTGCATTGTAAATGGAAAGACCTAATAATACTTCAAGATGCTCAATATTTTGGGTGTTCAAATTCACCCCACGCACATTTTTCATCCACCTAGATTAAAAGAAAAGAATTTAGTCCAGAAAATGCAATGCGTAATGTTTGCAACATCACACTTCACCCAGCATAAGTCCCTGCCTTTTGGTTGGGTTACTCGGATATTTCCGACCTACAAAAATCGCGTAAAATCGAAGTATTGTTTACGAGCTAATAACCAAATAAAGAAAAAACCAGAAGTCTGTAGGTTTTTCATATTACATAGAACCACACCCCAGCTAGTTATTCACACCACCACATTTGGATGGCACCTGGAAAATAACAACAAGAGACATTCTGAATGTATTCAAGTTTTAAGTGTTCAAAATTACACCGGCGGTCAATGTCACCCGGGTTACGGCACTGCATTTTGTTCTATTTTCAGTAATGAATTTGTAGGTCAATTTTACTACTTCTATCATGTCCTTCGTCATCATGAATGCGGCCAACAACATGTCCGTGAGACCGGCGTCAGTTGGAACAACTTCCCTGTGCGTCTCAACCAAAGAGCGCCATCTCAGATCTCAGTTTGATGTTGGTTCATTGATCAGTGGTTATGCAATAACAGAAGGTAAAATAATGATAACTTCACTTCTTCAAGATTGTCCAAAGAAACTGCTGAATAGACTTGGTAGAAAACAGCTCTTGCTCGGAGGGTATCGTATCCAGTTATATCCCAATCTTAATAAATTCATATCCTATTAATGCTCCCCAATCGTATATGTCACTATTTTGGATCTCACCTAATTCAATTGAATTTGGTGTTTTGAGTGTCCATTTCATGAATGTTTAATAGCCTTATGACATCACGAGTGCATTTGAACTAATCCACTTGCAGTCGGGGAGAGCGGGGAGGGGGGGGGGGGGTTAGGGGAGTCTCCGTTGTGCAATAAGGAATATAGCAAAGATCAGTCCATATATTTATCCAGCATTTGGCGCCACAATGTCGTGACCGCGGCACCATCAAAAGACATCCCAACAGCGTGGTGTCTGATTCGCTACCATCAATGTCACCCTCAAAGTAATATGAAGGTTGACGCTCCAGTTACTGCAGAACCGTTAAACCTACGAGCGACATTCGAATGGGAAGCAGGTAGGATTTGATTTTGATTAGACTGGTTATATCGGAAAATTAGCTTACGGTTAAAAAGCTGCATCCGACCATCTCTTTGCCGGCAGCAGCTCCACGTTTAGCAGCAGGTGAAACTTAGCGTCACGTGAGTTGCATCAACAAATCATATAGCGGGTTATGATGCGATCGTCATTAGTGAGATCCTATCTGATCTCAGCACGATCTTGTACACGTACTATCACTGCCAAAAATAGGGTACTTAAAACAAGAAAAAAACTTAAAATAGGAAAAAATCATCTTGAAATAAGATAAATTATCATGGAGTGGGGTAAGAATAATTTACTTATGGATATTTCCTTGGATAGGAAAATTTTAAGTTTACTTATCTTATTCAAGATTCACAAATCTTATTCGAAGATCTTAATTAAGAAAAATTATCTTGGCGCTGTTTACTCACTTAAGAAAAAAAATCTTATTTTTTCTTCGTTAAGATAATTTATCTTGCTATGAAATCTAAAGTAAGATATTTTTGGAGTGAGGTAAGAATATTAAACTTATTCCAGATAAATAACTTGTTCAAGAAAAACTGACCACTTGGATAAGAACATATTCTCAAAGCTGTTAACTTGGATAAGAAAATATTTCTCAAAGCTGTTGAGTTAAATATTCTTACTCAAGAAAACATGTATACAGTCTTCAAGATAAATTACCTTACATTGTAAATTTAACAAAGAGATCTTGAGCTAGCAACATTTGCTTAATTAAAAAAAACATACTAATCAACATTTAATCAAATCAAATGACAAAAAAAATATTTTAATGATGGGGAAAGTATATTCAAATGATGCATCTTAGATGCAAAAGTATATGCATGTAGAAGAGGTATCCCAATAATTTCAGCCATGCCGCAATTCCCAGCAGGATCAATAAAACAATGAGTTCCATAGTGACACTTCTAATAGTTTCCTACACTCCAATTAATATTTTTAACTAATCTTTTTATCATATTGCTGCCAAAAACTGAACATGAATATATGCTTGTTACAGTTAGCATTATACATCAAAAGCAGTGTAGTGTGAGTGAATAGGATTTAATGTCACTTTCAACCCATCATCATGCAATTGAAGGGCAAAAATAAGTCATATAAATTATATAGATGTGTAATACAGATAAATAAAGAATTTATTTTAAATATTTTAAGGTCTTTGTGAATGCATCCTTAAAATCTCACCTTGACAAGTATTTCTTTACATTTATAGCAGTAATACTAGAATATATTTGCACAACATTTCTCGTCCATGTAGAAGTTGTATAATATGAAAAGAGATTGATATAATTAAAACCATGAAAAATGGCCAAACACCAAAGATATGATGGATAATTCTCAAAATTTAGAAAATCTGTCATCTTCAATTCTCCATAGACATTACAAATATAACAACATATTGCACTCTTGATAGTAAAAACACCTAAACTGTTCAAATTGCTCAGCCTTTTGTGCTCATCAGGTGCTTGTGGCGGAGAAAGTCCCAATGTTTAGTCACAGACAGGGTTGCAAGGTCTTGCAAGCTAAAGCATACACCCAAGTTCATGTACGAATATTCTTCCAAAGCTGAAGAAAAGAACTAGGAAACACTGGAGGAATCAATACTCTGCAGACCATGTAGAATCCAGATCCCAGGTTTTATGCAAATACTCTGCAACCCATATAGAATCCAGACCCCATTTTTTATACAAATACTCAAAAGCCCAAAAGTTCCTGCCAGTCAAGATTGTCAGAGGCAGCCTGCTACTAATTTACATTTCAAAGACATGTTTCCTGAATACACTGCAGTCACTGGCTTGATGCAATGACTTTGGTTTGAATGCCTATCTGACAAAATACTTTTGGAGAATTCAAAAACACATTTTCAAATTTTTTTCCGTTATACTGTAAATATCAAATAACTGTATAGCTAATGTATACAAAAATGTGTTGCTTCCTTATATCGCTTCGACATGGGCGAAGCTTTTCTTGGAAATACGTTTCTATATTGCTGTGCACGTGTCTTTGCTTTTTTTACATACATTTTTTTCGCGTTTGCTTTGAAAACAGTCTTAAACTTACTTTCTAATTGATTGTGTTCAGGTAGACAAAAACGATCTGAAGATCCGCACTTTCACCAACAGAAGCCCCCAGGATTTATTTCCCAATGTGTTGTTGTTGTTGTTGTTGTTGTTGTTGTATATCTGTAAATCCACTCTCAAAGAAAGCAAATCTCATATTTGACGTTTTCGCTCAGTTCATGGAACACATACTACTTTCATCCATCTGTAGAATGATCCACTAAGGGGTTCAGTTGAGTTTCCTCAATAATGTACCTGGCTACCAACATAATTCGCGAGAATTGTGGGAGAACATGAAATTTTCAGTTGAAAATGGCGGAATCAAATCCATGAACCCATATGAAAACATTAACCACACATGGAGGTGGACTTGCAGATAAAAATACTAATTACAAAAATATGTACCTTCACTCAAGTAGAAGATATAATTTCACGTATATCTTAGGCAAATTGTAACAGTAACTCTTAAAATTGACAATGAACAATTTCTTTCAGGAAACCACAAGCTCATACTATTAGTGTAGCGATCCGTTTCCACTCGATTCACGATCTTACACTTTAAGGAGACAAATCACCAAAAAATACATCTTAGTTAAGATAACTTTTCTAATCACACCATAAATCTGGTAAAAATAAATCTTATTTAAGATAACTTTTCTTATAACAAGATATATCTAGTAAAATTGAATCCTATTTAAGAAAATTTTTCTTAAAATAAGATAAATCTGACAAAATGGAACAAAGTAAGAAAACAATTCTTGAAATTTTCTTGTTTTAAGGTAATTTATCTAGAATTGAGGTAAAAAAAACTTATTTAAGTATCCTATTTTTGGCAGTGATAATGTAGGATGTGGTGATTCGATCATCTCTGGTAGGAATACATATTGGCATCCATGTTAAAACTT
Source organism: Hanleya hanleyi (assembly GCA_036873755.1). Classification (NCBI taxonomy): domain Eukaryota; kingdom Metazoa; phylum Mollusca; class Polyplacophora; order Lepidopleurida; family Hanleyidae; genus Hanleya; species Hanleya hanleyi. The sequence continues at coordinate 70,585 of JAVTVY010022057.1, forward strand.
CTTTTAAACACAGTATCACGCCGAAGCTCCGAGCAGCGCATGTCAGCTGCAGGACTTCCGTTGCCTTGGGGATCGGCTTGAGATGAAAAGCCAAGAGAAACACCTCAAATTAGACGAAATCTTTCGGGGCAGAATCAAGAGAATATTCAATTTATTCAGATATATATTTTATTTCATGATAAGGGAGAAATACAAGGAGGACTATGTGAGCGTACATACATCCTTCAATATGTGCTGTGCCACACGTCCTGTGCATAATGGTTTACAGTTGAGAGCTGTGAAATGCCTGCATCATCAATGCCCGAGATCATATGAATTCGACCAATCTACTTAAAATTAAATCCGATGTGCTTCCCCATTTGGAAGTGTCGCTTGAAGGATCTAACAGGCTTGCAGTAGCTCGAGTGTCAACCAATCCTGAGAACGCTTCATAGTGCTTTGAAGTGAACAGTAATAATAGAAAAATTTTGGTTGGCTCAGTCGACTTATACGCCGCGCTGGCGTTGCCGCGGTCCCGACATTGTGGCACCAAAATACGGGATAGATATATGAACTTGTTTTTGATGTAAACATTGGGGAAAACGGACACGGTGATCCTTTGTCCCCTCCACGAGTGCAAGTGGATTAGTCCAGATGCGACCATGATGTCATAACGCTATTAAATATTCATGGTATGGGCACCCAGAACACCAAGTTCAATTGAAATACGTAAGATCCTATATAGCGACATGTACGATTGGGGAGCATTGATAGGATATTAATTTATTAAGATAGGAATTCGACGGAATAGGCCGAGCAGTCGCGAATGATCCTATCTAGAGTTCTGATTACCGCGTCGTAATAATCGCAAAAATTAGTTCATAGAACCCGCTTGGTACTCATGTTCACCAGTTGTAAGCAGGATTTGTTTAAGTACAGGTCGGATTTATACAATTACAGTAATTGTTATGCTTCACTTACATATTTATCAGTGTATATAATTCGCATACACTGACTGAGAGACAATAACTCACTGATACCAACAACATCATTAACTAATCATGATAGATGGCATAAATTTTCCCTCTGGCATTAAAAATCTGCGTCCATTATCCATGACATTTGGATGATATATTTTGTATTACGACTCAGCAACAGCAATGCATTATTTTGTTTCTACATAGTGGTGATGGATTTGTTGACTTTTACTAACACTTTCAAAGTCAAATGCTTCCACTGGCATGAGAATCACACAAAATAATTCTTCCTCAAATCTGGCTTCTGTGAAATATTTTTTGTAAAGCAGGGGTCTAAAATTGCAACTAACTTAACCATCGCTGTTGAATCTTCTAACCTCCTATAAAACATATTAGTATATACTTGATTTAAAATGTATTTTGCTTAATTTCCCACTGCACCACAGTGGGTGTCCCAGTGAACTCATATCCGGGGCAAACTGGGATAATTTTTTTACTTTTTTTAAAACAAATTCTGGAGAAAAGTATAACAGATATTTCAGAATTTTTTGTATGATTATGTCATACTAAATATTAGTTCTAACTAGGCCATAGAAGGCTACTCTACAGGACAATAATAACATAGGTTTTTGCAAAAAGGTGAAAAATATCCCAGTGTACCCCAATATCCCCTACACGAAAACCCAAAATAGACAAAAGTCCAATTTCAAACGTCAGTCGCGGTTTTACGTCACTTTTGACTCGCAGTCTTTAACAATATAAAGCAGGGGTATTATTCCGTACGAAACACATTTTCTTCTGTTTAGTATTGGAGAAATTAATTCTTGATTTTACCAACGTAATATGAAAGTTTTACTACGTTAACGTTACTATCTATTTTTGAAGAACCGATCGTTGATTTTTGCAAAGCTCCTAGCTTAAATTTTACACATTAATAACACACATGCTGGATGAAGAGTACGACGGCTAGGTACACACGACCAAGCTTTGCTTGACGATATTACAATGTTCGACGTAAAATGGTCCCTGTGTATTGCGAAATACGGTAAAATTTCGCCTGGAACAAAAAATAACACGAACACCTCATGCGCAGCCAAAAATAATGGTTGGTTTGTACACGTCGTCATGCAAAATAAGCCAGGATGTCAAAGAACGAAACTGCGCAGGCGCAATGCAAAGTTGATCTCTCCTCTGCGCCATATATATGTGTAGTGTTATAACCCTATCGATACTGCTAGACGAATTACAACCTCGGAAGAGTCATTTGAATACCAAAACTGCGGATTACAACATCAGGCACTTGAAACAGAACAAATAACTTGATTTAATATTTCACAATGCCCCAGATTTTCATTGTAAGACGCCATATGAAAAGCAGTTTCCGGTTGCAAAAGGCAGCGTTATCCTTCTACACACGTGTAAAGAAACATACTATATGCTAAAAAACTGGACAACCGGGATTTTTTTTGAAAATTTTGGTCAGTTGTTCACACGAATAAATGAAAACTGGACAAGGAAAACTTGCTCGTGTGTACCTATGCTGTTGCTGAGTCGTAATACAGAATATATCTTCCAAATGTCATGGATAATGGACGCAGATTTTTAATGCCAGAGGGGAAATTTATGCCATCTATCATGATTAGTTAATGATGTTGTTGGTATCAGTGAGTTATTGTCTCTCAGTCAGTGTATGCGAATTATATACACTGATAAATATGTAAGTGAAGCATAACAATTACTGTAATTGTATAAATCCGACCTGTACTTAAACAAATCCTGCTTACAACTGGTGAACATGAGTACCAAGCGGGTTCTATGAACTAATTTTTGCGATTATTACGACGCGGTAACACAAAGAATAGGTATATGTACATTGTATCTCATGCACTAATTACATTAATTCTTCATCAAAGATCAATACATACAAGAACATGTTTTCAAGTATGTGTAGCTTTCTATGTTAAAAGCTTACAATCAGTGATGGGTGATATTACAACAATATCATGGTGTTATGTATTGTTATGATTGGCTTAAAGTGATCGTAAACCCTCAAGTAAAGTTTCCATCAAATGAAAGACCATTGCAAACAGTGTCGGAAAATATTTATTGTAATTTTTTGCGATTTTATTACAAAGAGTAAACTGCAAATAAAGCATTGTATTCTATGGTGGTCTTTTACAATCATATTTAGGTGCAGTGACGTCACACTGCCTTAATACATATAGTTCAAACTGTGTATGCACTTCCAATGCTTGATTCAGCTTAAGGTGTGTATAATTTGAGTTTCAACACAGACTCACTGTTCCAATGTGCATGTTTCACCAAAATCCGAGAAATTAACGTTGGAACAGTGAGTCTGTGTTGAAACTCAAAGTATACACATCTTAAGCTTGAATCAAGCATTGGAAAGTGCATACACAGTTTGAAATATATGTATTAAGGCAGTGTGACGTCACTAGACCTAAATATGATTGCAACAGACCATAATACCCATATGGAACAATTGGCTAGATTCTAGAAAATAAACAGTTCATCATGTGAAGAAACAACATACACATAATAATACTATCAAATAATTAGGTTTATTCCTTGTCAACATCAATGTATTACAGACAATATTATGACTGAATCATGGTAACAGATATTCAAGGGTCTATATGTCTACACTGAATTGAAGGAGATCCATGATGCTTATTATATTATGTTATAAAACTCTACTTGCTAATCTCCATTATGCTGCTTATTGTGAAAGTAAATGAAGTTATGAAAATAAAATTTAGTATGATTGTACATTGCCCTCAAATTAGAAATATCTTCAGCAGCTACAGTTAAGCCAATCATAACAATACATAACACCATGATATTGTTGTAATATCACCCATCACTGATTGTAAGCTTTTAACATAGAAAGGTACACATACTTGAAAACATGTTCTTGTATGTATTGATCTTTGATGAAGAATTAATGTAATTAGTGCATAAGATACAATGTACATATACCTATTCTTTGTGTTATTCTGTATGCAGTTCATTCTGTATGTATTTTATACATGTACATATACCACAAGTGGAATTAAAATTTGAATAAAATAATCAATAATCAATTTTTTAGCTCTACTCGGGAATGAATTCTTTGTTTCTGCTCAAATATCCTAAACAAAGGGTATGAAGGGGCTGTATTAATTTTTCTATTTATTTTTAATTAATGTTTAATTTTTGAAGAGCCCCACTCAATACACAATATCGCGGACAAAGGTCAACAAAAGTCATGTTAGGTCACAAAATGTATGTCAGAAAATGCACCCACCAAGCGCCTGCTATGACCTTATTTGGCTTTTTTAAACGTTGTCTTCCAAAACATCAATTATTGGGCCATTATTAATCAAAACGTGATGTTGTATACATCTTAACTCTACCATGGCTGGGGGCGGGGGGTGGTGAGGGCATTATGGCCATTATGCCCTTTCTATACTACTCATCGCGCACTACTCCTCGCGCATGCGCAGTCGACCCATTCTACTGTGGGGTGCAAGCCTGGTCCATAGAATCTCAGGTAGCGAAAACCCCAGGTCTCTCGCCCCACTTTATCCCGCGCTACACCTATACAGATAGGGAGATCGCGTGCCCTTTCTATACTAGTCATCGCGCACTACTCATCGCGCATGCGCTGTCGACCCATTCTTCTACTGTATGGTGCAAGCCTGGCCCATGGAATCTCAGGTAGCGAAAACCCCAGGTCTCTCGCCCCAACCTATCCCGTGCCACACCTATGCGACCCGCTGTGCAGTGAGTAAAGCGGAGTAGGAGGAGTAGGATGAGTAAAGCGGAGCAGGAGGAGTAGGACAGGCCACGAATTATACTAGGGAGATTAGCGCGCCATACAATAAGATATAGCGATGCGCGACAGCCATAGGTATAATGAATGATAACACACAATTGATATACGCGACGACGAGACTAATTATACTTAAACGTCATGAAAAAGATAAGCGCTAACATAATACAATATAAATAATAGAACCATTCGAAACAGGTTATGGATATATATATAGTATATCGATATTCATGTCTTGGTCCAATTACCCAGTTAGAGATAGAATGTATACTGGATAACCTACACGATGAAGGTAAGGATGGTAGGATAGACTCCATACGGCGAATGGCACCAGAAAAGGTACCCTGAGACAGGGTGATATATGCTAGACTAGCGTACGATTGCCAGTTCCCTAACGAATGGTCTCGATGGGTAGCCCTACATTTACTAGCCCTATGATAGATTTTGAATACTTTTCTAAATGGCATTAGTATATATATAATATCGGTTTCAGGAGCTGTGCCATTATACCGTCTATCAGAGGGGTAGTAAATATACGTAATCTAGATTCCGATCCCAGAACTTCCTTTTTGTGGAAGCCGAGTGATCTAGAGCGCTTGTGTTTACTGCTGGCGATTTGATGCCAAACTCCCAGGACGCGGGTTAGAGTCTCGCACGGGACCGACCCATTCAGCTCTAGTATTTACACTTTACCAAGAAAGTGTAATCCTAATAGTAATTGGATATAAATCTTATCTGCTTTCTAAATGGCGTTAGAATATATATAATATCGGCTTTAGGCGCTGTGCCATTATATCGTCTATCAGAGGGGTAGTAAATGTACGCAATGAAGACTCCGATCTCCGAACTTCCTCTTTGTAGAAGCTGAGGTTGCCGAGTCGACTAGAGCGCTTGCATTTACTGGTGGCGATTTGGTGTCAAACTCTGACGACGCGAGTTCGAGTCTCGCACGGGGCCGACCCATCCAGCACAAGTATTTGTGCTTTATCAAGAAAGTGTCATCCTAAAAATAATTGGATACAAATTATTAAAGGAGATCAATAAAAGAAGCTAGTAACATCTACATGTACATGTAAGTTGTAATAATGTCTAGCTGATATTTAGACAATGTACAGGCTTTATCCCTACCACGCCTGGTAGCCTGAAGAAACGAAAAAAATGCCAAAATACATTCTGCGCTATCTCCGGTACGATAAAAAATTAATAGCTGACACTCCGTGACTTTACACTTTATCGTATTGGGATCATTTTGAGCCTATTTGCATAACCCTCCGAGTATAGAATCATGGGTAAATTCAAGACGGCGGCCACGTGGAGTCATTTTTCTTCAAAATTTCTGCTTTTTCGCCATGAAAAGTGAGCTAAAACTATCTTATTTCACATCACATGAATATTTACTAATTTATCATACAGTTTTTGCTGAGAAATTGCATAAATGAAAAATTCGAAAAATCTGATCGAAAAATCGACCAAAAAATGTAGTTTTTGGATAATGACGTCACTCTGATGTCATCAAACCGGCCATCTTGGATTTATTTTACATTTTCTGGTAGAGCTTGACCCAAGGGTATAGTGTGGTAAGTTTCAGCTCCCTAGCTCAAGGTGTAAGAACAATAATTTTAGGGGGGGAGGCGCGAAAGGGCCACTACCCAGGCCTGGACAGGTCCCAAAAAGCCCAGTCCAGATAGGGTTAATAAGGAATGAGGCAAACGTTGAGTGGGGCCGCATTTGTTCAACAAAGGGGATTTGTCTGACATCTAACTCAGCCTGAATACACTCGTGAACTTTGTAAAGAAAGAAAAACAAGGAGGTTAAGTGTAAAGTACATTCTATAATGTGCCGTTTCACTGGCAGAAAACAATGGTTCGCATTATTAATCTGCTACCTGTGTACCGTTAGACACTTGTTTGCCCGATTTATTCATGACATTGTTTGCAATAGTTCACACATACAATAAAGTAGGCAACTAATATCCCACGGCATATTAAATTTGACCTTAAAATCGGAATCGCGATGATAGAATATGAATATTTGCACCACACATCGCTTTTTACATTTTTTTTGTTGCATTTGGAGACCCCTGTATCCAATCGAATGTCTGAAAAATGAACAGTGTCAGAATTTTTTTAAGCTTGAAATCTTTTACTTGTGATACAATACATTTCATTCTAGGCTATATCCTTAATGTATTAATCTTCATTGGAGAACCTTGATATTGTTAGTATTGTAAGTGATGACAAGGAATCAAGTTTCCACCTGTAACTTTATGAGAAGGCTGTCTTAATCCACACAGGGAATGAACCGTTGCTTTCCTGACTCTGTTATCTGTGAGGCCTATATCTGAAATAGTAGTAAAGGCTCGTCTGGTTAATATGTTCGGAATATTCTCCCTGGTATAGCTAGGGTGATTAGAATTGAAGGGCAGATAAAGCTGCGTATCTGTGGGTGAATGTTATTGAAACAAAATGAGCTATTGTAATAAACTTAAATCATCCAAAGTCTTAAAGTTCTTGATAATATTTCTTATCAAGATATCAATTAAATGGATAAGCCTTGGCGAAGGGGATCAGGTACCAGCATCAATGGGTGTAAATTTGACACATGTATCCTACAGAGCAGAATGTATTCCAACCTTTGCTCTTGGGTTGTGTTTTAATTATTTCCACTGATTTAAGGATTTTAAGAAGACCGTAAACATTGCTAGGTTCGGACTCGAATTTAGAAAGAAATTCTATTTCCGTTTTGGTTAATTTTTTTCGTGTTTCCGTATAATTTTACGAAGTTCTGTTATAATTTGGTTCTTACAATTTCGCCTTGAGTGTCTTTATCCTTTAACATTTCCTTCAACATCCCGTCGTTGTAACACTCCCTATCCATTACCACTTACCTTTGTCAGCCTCTTCAATTATAAAGTTCGGATTGAACAGAAGATCCTTACGGCCTCCCTATCAAACTTTCTGAGCTATCTACGGAACGACAAAAAATCACGTGAGGATGTGACGGAAAATGTAAAATCGTGACACCTAATAGCAGTAGTGTCTACCATTTACAGGTCCCCTTTTGACGAGTGCGCAGGTGTTTCTGCGCAGATTTGTGGCGGAAGTGTGGCGGGTCGGGGGATTCCCCAGTGGGGGTTTCCCAATGACGATCACGTGATCAAGGCATGTCTAGACTTGTTCTGGGTTGTACAGTTCTGCCATACGGAGGATGGGTACTAGTATTTCGCTGACGTCCTAGTAATAAACATAATCTATAGGTGTTGTGGCGGCTGTGGTGGGTGGTGGGATGGTGAATGGTGGGTTTAAGATGGCGGCTGTGGTGGGTGGTGGGATGGTGGTGGGTTTAAGATGGCGGCTGTGGTGGGTGGTGGGTGGTGGTGGGTTTAAGATGGCGGCTGTGGTGGGTGATGGTGGGTTTAAGATGGCGGCTGTGGTGGGTGGTGGTGGTGGGTTTAAGATGGCGGATGGTGGTGGGTTTAAGATGGCGGCTGTGGTGGTGGTGGTGGTGGTGGTGGGTTTAAGATGGCGGCTGTGGTTGGTGGTGGGTTTAAGATGGCGGCTGTGGTGGTGGTGGTGGGTGGTGGTGTTTAAGATGGCGGATTGTAGAAAAACGTATAAAAGCAGGCGATTTTTAGGGGTGGGGTGTATTCATTGCACTACCCTGCGGAGCACTCTGACTGACCTGACCTGACCAGCCTGCCTACCTGCCTGACCTGACCTGACCAGCCTGCCTGCCTGCCTCTAGCCTGCCTGCTTGCCTACCCGCTTGTATGAGACGAAAGCATGAGACGTGGAGAAGATTTTCCCTGGGACCCAGCAGTACCTCCGGTTGAAGTCTTGCCTGAAGACGAGCGTGTGAGGGAGACCCGCATTCTTACACCGGGCTGCACCCTATTGTTGTATCCCAAACGTGTGGAGCTCATCGATGACGACAGTAGGTGTTGGTGTACGTCTGAACCAGCGCGTGTCTCTTTATCGCCGGAAGGCTGGACTACCTTGAAACGGGTGTTATTGGGTGACCTCGACGGTGATAGCATTCACCTGTGTGACGTCGTCTACATTTTCCGCAGTCCCTATTTTGCTCGACTCCTCTGTCTCAAGCAAGGTGGTTTTACTCTGGACCCTGATCTATGGACAGCCTTGGAAAAAGTAATCCCCATGGTCGATGAAGTACTATCTCTATAGGAGCCACATAACCCATCAGAATACTGCGTATCACGGACTACACCCGTAGAGCTAGGCGCGCATGTGTGACCTGGTCTATAAAACACGTCCCTCGGCATCCCACACCTTCATTTCTACGGTTGCAGAGCCATGGCGGAGATCCAGCCCCATGCGACTCGCATTTTACAGTATGCCACCGTGGTGAATTCATTCACGGGTTACCGAGCAGTGGTCCGGTCCATGTTTGCAGATGGCGACGACAACGAGGGACGACGCCAGATCCTGAACGAGTTCACAGAAGCGGTCCTCCACAGAGTGCACTCGATGGACAGGCGTGCCATCACTCACCACTACTGGACTATGACAGCCATCCTTGATGCTCGCGCTATGGACCAGGAGCGCTCACGCCGGAACCAGCACCGGCTGGTTGGCCTCATACTAGTCTGTGCCCTATTGACCCTGGCGCTGTGGTATTGACACTATAAATACGAGGGTCAGACAGAGTGTGTGTCATTCACCGTTCGATATTTGGACCAAACATGTCACCCGTCCTACGAGCCATCCTGCCTCTTACACCCCAGGTGGGGTTACACGTCTATGAAGATAAAGTCACCCTGGTGGAAGACCGTGGAGATATTTGCTGGTCGCCCGCTGAGACCGTATCGAATACGGTGACGCTACAGCGTGACGGCTGGACCAAATTTAAACGCGTGTTGAGCGACGAGCTCGACGGACACCTCATCCACATAGACAATGCCATCTACGTATACCGTGGACCTTTCTTCGCACGTCTGGGCCGCTATCAAGATGCTACGCGAGGTTTCACCCTAGACCCCCATCTGTGGACAGCCTTGGAGAAAGTAGTGCCTATCGCGGACCAGCTGTTTACACCGGACCAGCGATCATCAGACGAGTTGGAGTGGGCTCGTGCCCTGAGAGAAGCGGCGGCAGAACCCCATGAACAACTACATGAACACTACGACGACGAGGCCATTGATTACCCGGCTGAACTGAGTCAACCAACACAACGGTGGTAGAAACTTGTTATAAATAAACCATACTCTCCGGGTCCATCATCATTGCGTCACCATGAAGCGCTGGGAGAAGGTGTTGGATAACTTATACTACAGTCCCGACAGTCCGGCGGCCTATAGTGCATTGTCGGCTCTCTATCGAGCGGCCAAACCCCAGGGGATACAACGTGCTCAAGTCCGAGATTGGTTAAGAAAACAAGACACCTATACCTTACATCGAGCTGTCCGTCGGCATTTTCTACGGAACCGGGTCATCGTGGGAGGAATAGATGCCCAGTGGCAAGCGGATTTGGTGGATATGAGCGCCTTTGCCAAACACAACGATGGGAATCGATATATCTTGACGTGCATCGATATCCTATCCAAGTATGCGTGGGTGGTACCCATCCGGACGAAAACGGGGGCGAATCTCATAGCGGCGTTCAAAGACATCTTCAAGACCGGGCGCAAACCTTTGTATTTGCAAACCGACGAAGGCACGGAATTCCTCAACAGACCGTTCCAAGCCTTTCTGAAAGCCCAGAAGGTGTTTTTCTTCCATACGTACAACGAGACCAAGGCATCCGTGGTGGAAAGGTTCAACAGGACATTTAAAGGTCGCATGTATAAATATTTCACCTATAAGAATACAAGGCGGTACATCGATGTTCTCCCGAAACTGGTGAGGGGTTACAATCGAGCCTATCATCGAAGTATACAGAGAGCCCCCATTACCGTGACCCAACGCAATGAAGCCCAAGTCCGGCGTGTCTTGTACCCCAGGCCATCGCAGCGAACGACGAAGGAGATGTTCAAGGTCAGGGACCCTGTACGGATCAGTAAAGTCAAGGGCAAGTTCGAGAAAAGTTACTTGCCCAACTGGAGCGATGAGCACTTCCTGATTAAACGGCGCCTACCCCGACAGCGGCGAGTCTACGAACTGGAAGATCTTCAAGGGGAACCGCTGCTAGGCACGTTTTACGAGCCGGAATTACAGCCTGTCGTAAAATCACAGCAAGACTACTACACGGTGGAGCAGATTTTGAAAACGGAACGTCGACGTGGCAAACTGTTTCATTTCGTGAAATGGCAAGGCTGGCCCAGTTCCTTCAATTCCTGGGTCGCTGCCAACCAGGTGAAATGGCTATAAAACCAGACACCACTACCGTCCTCCTTCATTCCACGTCCAACCATGAACACGGTGCAACCGTCTCTGAACACAGCGTCTTCCAAAACGCGCAAAGTGCAAGTAGGCTTTGGTGTACTAGTGCTAACCCTGCTGAGTGTGTTGTACGGAGGTGTGTTTTACGACGTAGCCTATTTCAGCACGTTACTTAACCAACTGAGAACACCAGCCATCAGTGAAACCGGTCTACAGAGAGCACCAGTCGTATCCAGCCCAGTCACCACCACCTCCACACCCCGTGTACAAGCCACAACGAGTGTAAGCTCCACACTTACACCAAGTACATCCACTACGTCTGAAGACCCACCGGATTTCATCCCTCACAGTGAACCGACAACGACGACGACCCACGTTGTACCCATCACCACCATCATCATCCCTGAACGTGAACAGACAACGACAACCGACGTTGTGCCCACCACCACCACTCCAGTTCACTCGTACCAAATTTACAAGAGCGGGTTACCACGACAGCGGATACACCTCCAACCATGGACCCTCGGTGGCATCATCCCTTCACCTGCGTCATCGCAGGACCGACGGGCTCCGGCAAAACGCACTTCGTCAGGAAGCTCCTCGAACACGCCGACAGCATGATCACTCCACCCATTGCCAGAGTCGTGTGGTGTTACGGAGAATGGCAGGAAGCGTATGCAGCAATGCCCCACATCACGTTCGTGGAAGGGCTACCCAACCTGGCCGATTTGGAACCCGACACCTTGGTGGTTCTGGATGATCTCATGGCGGAGACGGATGCGCGGGTCACCCAACTCTTTACCAAAGGCAGCCATCATCGACGGCTCAGCATCATCTACATTGTGCAGAATCTGTTCAGTAAAAACAAAGAACATCGGAACATCAGCTTAAATGCCCACTACATGGTGGTCTTCAAAAACCCGAGAGATACCACTCAACTGCTGCACCTGGCGAGACAGATGTATCCCGGCCGCACACCGTTTGCATTGGAAGCCTTTAAAGATGCCACAACCCCTCAGCACGGGTATATGCTCTTCGACCTGAAGCAAACCACCCCCGACCACCTTCGACTACGGACCGGCATCTTTCCCGGAGAGACTCACCACGTGTACATGCAAAAATAATGTAAACACACCTACAGTGGCTCCCCCAGCTGGGGTGTGTGTGTTTTGATGATGGGGATAATAAAAAAGAATGAATACCACAGCAGGGTTGATTTTTTGTCTCTGAAGTAGATAAAAAGAGCAGAGTTGTGGGTTCTAGCATTAGTTGTACAGGATGTCTGCGCGAGTACGGAAGCACGCTCCCACGCTCCGTGTATTGAAGACGGCCCCACCCGAGTTAGTCCGAACCATTGTACGCGGTGCGGACCCTGCTCTCGTGTGCTGTCTGTGCGAGATTGGACTCAATATCTTAAAAGGCAACGTACCACTGACTCCGGCTCAGAAGACCAAGTTGACCAAGCATAAGACAGGTCTCCGAACCTTAGTCCAGAAGCGAGTGTCTCAAACACAAAAGAAAAAGGTGTTACAGAAAGGTGGATTTCTCGGGGCCATCTTAGCACCGTTGGCCGCTTCCGTGTTGGGTCCAGTATTGGGTGGACTCTTCGGCCGACAATGAACCACACGAAAAAAATGGTCCTCGTCGAACCTCGGCTCCTTCAAAACCTCCAATCGCCCTACCCTGTCCCACCTACGGTGAAGACGATAAACACCCTCGATGGAGAGATGCAACAGATCTTACAGAGACCGGGGTTAAGCGATAGTGAGAAAGTACAACGGTACAATGAGACGCTTCAGCGGTACATGACGTTCATGGACCAATACAAAACCCTCTCTGATCCAGCACCACCACCATCACCACGTGACACACCGCCGACCTCAGCACCGCTCCAACAGCCGGGTGGGGTACCTTCCACAGACCCACAGTGGGTCGAAGACGAAGTCCTGAAGAGTGTACCTGCCTCGTTCAAGAAACAAGCTGGCCTGGTATTACAACGGATGAAACAGAATCCTAACATGACTTGGAATGATAAAGGCGAACTCCTGGTACAGAATCAGGTGGTCCCCGGGACCCACATGACGGATTTAGTGAATGACCTGATGCGTCAACGCAGGACGCACACGAATCCTCGAGGATGGGAGGTCTTCGCTCAAGGCTTGAAAGACATGCATGTACCACAGGAATTGGTGGGGAACCCCGAGCGCTGGGCCTTTATGCAGAATGTGAGTACACCACCAGAACCTTGGGAACCGGAGTCACCACCCAAATCACCACCACGGCGGGCACCTACGTTTTCACCCCTTTTACCACGCCACCACCTGCAACCACCAAGAGCTAAATCACCGCGACCATCACGACGATTAGCGCCCAAGGGCTGGGAGAAGTATTAAAACCAACAGCAGCAGCAGGACAGCTCAGTCATCATGTTTTACCTCACCCTACCCAGTAACAGCTCGGCTGATGTGTTTCCTGACAACACCTTGACCAAGTACGTGACCCAGTTACCGCAACCGTTGCATTTACCTGGACGCTGGGAATGTGGACTCGTGGATATCCAATACCCTTACTCGTGGTACAACGTGCGAGCCAATGAAGTATGGTACGAGGTGACCTACGAAGGACAAGAAACTCGACTCAAACTACCCGAAGGTCAATACGATACCCCCCAAGGAGTTCATGGGTGGGCTGAGAAGTCTGATGCATTATAAGTCTCTACGAGACGTCACGAATACTTCAAAACCCATCAAATCTTTCCCCTTCAAAAATCATGTGGACATCGAGTACAACGCACACAACGACAAGGCCAATCTCACGCTCAGCCCCAACGTGAGTGTCGAACTCAGTGCTACCCTACAGCAAATGCTGGGTTTCAATTACCAGGGGTACGCTGGCCCCACCGGCGAGATAGGCCACATCCCGATGGACATGCGTGATGGTATGTATGGCCTGTACGTCTACTCGGACGTGGTCGATGCACACATTGTCGGCGACAGCAACGTACCTCTACTGCGCGTCTGCCCGGTGAAAGGCACGTATGGAGCTCAAGTCACCCACAGTTTCAGGCATATCGTGTATCTACCGGTCAGTCAGACCGATATTAGCTCCATCGTCATCGATATAAGAGACGACACGGGACGATCGGTGGCATTCGAACGAGGAAAAGTGGTGCTGACACTTCATTTCCGTCAAGTCCGAGCGGTTCACTTTGCATAATGAAGGTGCCTTATCAATGCCATACAGCAAGTTACGTCGATCATTACACCAAACAGGCCGGGGGTAACTTTCCTGTCTTTGCGGGTACACGCATGCAACGAGGACATGGACTGGGGAACATACTCGGGAGCATCGTCAAAACGTTCCTGCCCTTGGTGAGGCGTGGGGTCAAAGCGATCGGCAAACAAGCGGTGCGCAGTGGACTGCAAGTGGCCGGTGATGTCTTGGGGGGTACGGCACCCAAAGAATCCTTGAAACGGCGGGCCAAAGAAGCGGGAGGCGTCTTGGTGGCCAAAGAACAACGCACCGTAGGGAATAAAAGAGCTGCCCCACCGAGACCACGCACCAGTCGACGACCGACCCAGCGACGACGCACATCGAAGAAGACAAAGGATATCTTTTCTTAAAGATGGCTTTCATCCATGCCGAGTCGTGTCCTTCTACCAACAGTGAATTTGATTTATGGACCGTCCCGCCTACTCAGACCAGTGCCGAAGAGGGTCAGTGGGTGGAACATCTGCCCCTTTCCAGCATTACAGCCACAGGCCCCATTGAATTCACCATCACTAACGCAGATACGACCTACCTGGATTTAGCCCATACGTACCTATATGTGAAAGCTAAAATCACCAATAAAGATGGGACAGTCCTGAAAGCAGAGGCACCCGTGGGTCCAGTGAATCTCTGGCTTCATTCGCTATTCCAGCAAGTGGATATAGCCCTGAGTGATAAACTGGTGAGCGCCTCGACGAACACGTACCCGTACCGAGCCTACATCGAAACACTGTTATCCTACGGGCGTGACGCTAAAAAGTCGTATTTGACAGCCCCGTTGTTCTACCGAGATACCCCAGGCAACATGGAAGCGAGTCCTGATAATGCCGGCAATACGGAGAGAGTGGATGCCACAGCAGAGAGTCACTCGGTCGATATGATGGGACGTCTGCATGCGGACTTATTCATGCAGGACCGATACCTCTTGAATGGAGTACCTGTCAAAATACGACTAGTGCGCGCAACGCCTGCGTTTGCCTTGATGGCCCCGAATGAGGACCTCGAGTATAACATTGTCATCCAAGAGGCAAGTCTGTTTGTACGCAAAGTGAAACCCAGCCCAGGTGTACAGTTGGGGCACATCAGAGCCTTGGAGAAAAAACCAGCCCAGTACCCGATTCGACGAGTACAGACCAAGGTCTTTTCCATTCCTAAAGGCAATATGATTGTCAATCAAGAAAACCTGTTCCTGGGGGATTTGCCCAAGCGTTTAACCCTAGCCTGTGTGGAGAACGTGAGTTATAATGGGACTCTCTCGAGGAATCCGTTCAACCTAAAAGCGTTCAACATCAATTTCGTGGCCCTGCATGTGGATGGCCAACAGGTACCGGCACGCCCCTTACAACCTAACTTTGGAACGGACAATTACATCCGGAGCTATCTGAACCTCTTCACAGCAACTGGCCAAATCAACCAAGACGAGGGAAATATGATCAGTCGAGACGATTTCGGCAGAGGGTACACATTGTTCTGTTTCGATCTGACTCCCACCTTAGACAACGATCATCAACTGAGTCTCATCAAGAAAGGCAACTTACGCTTGGAACTGCACTTCGGGACACCTTTACCGAAAACCATCAATGTGATCTGCTACGCTGAGTTTGACAACATCATTCAAATCGATAAAAGCCGTAACGTGCTGTGTGACTTCGCCACCTAACATGGATACAGACCAGATAACCACGGTGCTGGAGACTGACCCAGGAACACGTAGGGTGTTTCAAGGAGTGTTCGCCCGAGACGTGTTCCCATTAGACCGTGTGTATCCGGCTGCTTACGTCCTGAATATCAACCCGATGGATCGGCCCGGTCAACACTGGGTGGCCGTGTACTTGACAGAAGAGCAGGGTGAATACTTTGACCCGTACGGCCTACCACCCCTGCATCCCGATTTAACAAACTTCATGGATCAAGACACAGAGACGTGGTGTTGGAATACTAAAACGTTGCAAAGCCTGGACAGTATGGTGTGCGGACAATATTGCTTGTTTTACCTGTACCATCGATGCCGGGGAAGACCCTTATCTACCATCGTCCACATGTTTGACGAGTACCCCAAGGCCGAGGACCGAGATGAACTCGTCTATGACTGGGCCGCCCATCATTTCAATGTACAAGGCCCGTTCTGGGCTTGAATTCTTTCAATGAACACACGCCCGCTGTTCTGGGCTTGAATTCTAGCAAGCCCCTTGTTCTGGGCTTCAGTTTTCACGTGGTTGTTCTCACGTTGTTGTTGTTCACTGAATAAAAAATGAGATCTCACCAAAAAAAAAAACCTGTCTTGTGTGTTTTATTCATAATGCATCTGGAGATTCAGTCAAACTGAAATCAGTGGTGTAGGATGGGGCCAAAATATAACCCATCAAGGTTAGAATGCAAGCGCACTATAGTAAAAATAGAGAGCCAATGAAATCAGCCCACAGACCAAGTACGTGTATTTGGTCTAGGTTTGGAGCGGGCATTTCATTGAGGTACGTGTATACGGTGAGTGAAGAGACTCGTCCAACACGTATAGATTATGACTATAAGTTCTATGTATTCTCCGAACCTTGCCGAAAGGGAGACCGTTTGACAGGTGACCTTTTGATCCGCGCGTGCGCACTGCCGGTGATGACGCGCACTTCCGGAGAACCCCCGCGCGCGCGCGCGCTGCGTGCTGGGGCGGGCCAGGCCGGTGAAAAGGTCCCGGCGGTTGAACATCCGGACGTCTAAGGACGTCTCTTTCAGTGCTCGGGATGTGACCCATCAATACCCAGCAACCCAACAGAGGTGTTAAGACCATGATATAACCTGCTCGGAGCATGGTTAGTACGAATGATTGAACATCCGGACGTCTAAGGTTGAACATCCGGACGTCTAAGGACGTCTCTTTCAGTGCTCGGGATGTGACCCATCAATACCCAGCAACCCAACAGAGGTGTTAAGACCATGATATAACCTGCTCGGAGCATGGTTAGTACGAATGATTGTGGTGTTCAGGTGGTGGTGGTGTTCAATAAAAAACTGCATGAAAACCCAAGTGAAGTTCGAATATTTATTAAGGTGAACAAGTGAACAAGAATGTATGTACAAGTATATAAGAACGTTGCAAACAAGAATTAAGGTGAACGTATGTATAGAGAGAGAGAGAAATCACAGTGAAGTATATAACAGTTCAACCGAGTCCTCGCACTGACGTATATCGAGTAATTATTCAAAAGAATGACAAACAAGTTCATGGTGTAATGTATATATAGAGAGTTATTTAGAGTCCAAATATGTATGTCCATTAGAAAAGTCCGGGTATAAGATATGTTCACAAGTCCAAGTAAGTGGTGCTGATGCCATCGGCCTGGACTTTCCGTTTCGGGTAGAAAAATGTGAAGGCATCTCGTTTCTGGATGTAGGTTCGCATCTGGTGGTCGACGACCCGGAATCCTCGGTTAGTGCCACTCGCACTGGTCTGGCTTTGGAGTACGTCCAGTGTCAGCGGGAGGCACAGCTGGATCCTCAGGAAAGTCGTGTTCGCCTCTCACATTCTCACGCGCCAAGGGAGATCTCGATCGGTCACGTCGCCTCATCCTGATCGTATATACTCCTGTAAAATAGAGCCGATTTTGACAATGAATCGGTCACGATTTTCTTTGGAGGGGCAAGGTCAATAGGACTTGCGCTTTTTATACTACTAAAATGTGAAGTAGATTACATCTTACATAGGCCTATGCATATCACCTTGAAGTATTCTGGGGCATGGTCAGTACTTCCCAGTTTTCCCTTTGTCTAATACTCGCCGATTTTTTATTTTATTTTATTTATTTATTTATTTATTTATTTTCCCCGAGAGCTACAACATGACACCTTCCACGCCCCATTCGAACCCATAGCGGTCCCTGTCTATCCCAAACATACACCCACATAACACCCAAAATGCCTGTTTTCTCTACTACGGTCAGACTGCGCATGCGCAGACCATTGAACACGGACGGACCATTAGTCCAGTGGGATGCTACTCCACGAGAGCTTCAAAATAAGACCTCAACCGACATCATGGGTTCACTAGGGGCTCACCTAGACCTCAACATGTCCACCCAATATGCACCTATGCACTGAGCCAGTAGACCTACGGGGTTATATACAGACCTACCCGGTACTTAAAAACAAATTTCATAGCTTTTCCCCAGCGTATTCTACAATCTCACAGCCCATAGTAAAACCCACAAAAAATGACCACCCCTACTTAAGGCAAAATTTATGGAAATGCGCGAATGAGAGGATTGGCCTAGACCGAGTTGTCTCCCTTGCGTAATAAGGTTCAGATGGCGCTATGATTGGAAATGTGCGATTATCCGGGGAATTGTACCAATTGCCATACTATGCGCCATTTTGTCACACAAAACTCTTAAATTCGTGCATCATATTATTCTAGAATGTATTGTGAACACTTTGAGATAAACTGAAACGTACGGGTAGGAGAGATCTTGTCTGTTTAGTCAATTGTTGGATCATGTCGTCTGCCAGTTCGTTGTTGGTGCTGGCAGTACTACGCTGTAATCTCAGCTGAGCCATGCGCGAGGCATGGTGTAATTCTTGTTGTTAAAGTCAAGGAGTGATTTTGAGCGACAAACTCTATAAATAGTAAGATCGTAGGCATATATAGTGATGGTGTACGGATATTTCATGATGTAGCGGGAATGTGTAACGTAGAACAAATGTACGGTGTCCCATTCCGTGCTCCTTGTCAAGTTGCTGGAAAAATATCCTGGAGGACTGACTGCATATGTGGAGAATTATTGGAGCTTTATATGTCATGAGCTGCTTGAGAAAATACGTGAAATTTGCATTGATAAATGGTCCAAAACCCGCAGTGGACGTCCATTCAATCGCGCGAATGAAACTAAAAATAGAGCTGTTTTGTTGACATAAAAACAGCTGATCCATGTGAAGGATGGTTCAGTTACACGAGAAAATTCTGCCAATATATAAATGCCTACCTATAGATACTAAACTTGGCCGCTACAAGTTTCCATAATATAGGGAAATAACTGTGATGTCTTTTTTCACTGTTCTCCTGAAGACCTAAGCTGAAAAATTTCGAGAAGGGGGGGGAGGGAGGTAATTTCCTAGCATAGATATTATTAAAAAATAATTTATATTACATACGTGTACGGTGTTGATTGGTGTTACTGAGTGATACTGGTCAGCTGCATCTCATCAATGAGGCGAACACGGTACTTTTGAAGCTTCACTTGCTGTGATGACTGTGGGCTCAGACTGGTGAGTAACTGCTACGGTGTAATAGTCTGGTGAATTTGCACTGGTAAAATGAAAAAAAGTAAAAGGTTCTCCACAGCTCATACAAGCAGGCAAGCAGGCTGGCTGGCTGGCTAGAGGTGAAGCAGGCAGGCAGGCAGGCAGGCAGGCTGGTCAGGTCAGGTCAGTCAGAGTGCTCCGCAGGGTAGTGCAATGAATACACCCCACCCCTAAAAATCGCCTGCTTTTATACGTTTTTCTACAATCCGCCATCTTAAACCCACCACCCACAGCCGCCATCTTAAACCCACCACCCACCACCACCCACAGCCGCCATCTTAAACCCACCACCCACCACCACCCACAGCCGCCATCTTAAACCCACCATCCACCATCCCACCACAGCCGCCATCTTAAACCCACCATCCACTACCCACCACAGCCGCCACAACACCTATAGATTATGTTTATTACTAGGACGTCAGCGAAATACTAGTACCCATCTTCCGTATGGCAGAACTGTACAACCCAGAACAAGTCTAGACATGCCTTGATCACGTGATCGTCATTGGGAAACCCCCACTGGGGAATCCCCCGACCCGCCACACTTCCGCCACAAATCTGCGCAGAAACACCTGCGCACTCGTCAAAAGGGGACCTGTAAATGGTAGACACTACTACTCCTAATGTAAGAATAAATGCCCAATGTTTCGTCCAGGGTTTATGAAAAAAAAAGAGAGCTGACACTCCGTGGCTTTTTAGTTCATCATATTGGAGTAATTTTGAGCCTATTTGCTCAAGGGGTAAGAAAAATAATTTCACAGATTGACTGACACACATACAGACAGACAGCACAAACATTAGATGTTTGCACTTCACAGATTTGGGTGTTGACATAATAAACGTCACAGGCCAGGCTCATATATCTTCATTTGACAGTTCTAATTGTAATATTGTCGTTTTTGTTCTACCAAATGTGTCATGAAAATGTATACATTACCGCGAAGCCGCGACCTGTGTGATCTTGCCAACGGCATGGCACTGAATAAGTAATTAATATTGTCCTCTGACCCAAAACGACAATTCACTGCAACGACTATATGGTCTCATGCAAGCTGTTGTGTCGGGCATTCGTGTTAATCTCTAGTGCTCTTTTTTACGATCAACAGCCAAGAATTCCCTGGGGCCATATTTCATTCTAGCTATCAACACAGACCTTGGATTTAAGGAGCTGTATTATGAACATAGGCGATTGTAGTGCCGGTACACGGTGTTTGGGTTGATTTTGACACTATATAACATAAAAGAAAGCTCGATATCTGTCAGCAAAGAACATGTGCTACAATGTATTGTCATATGGTGTCTTCCTATCCTGATCTATTGTAAATTTTTAAATATACATGTAGTAGGATAGGATGTAGAAGGTCCTATATAACGAGTCATTCCATCTCTCATCCATATTTGTCCCAGGGCTTGTGATGTCTAGTGTGATACTATAGATTTCTGAAGTGGGCCTGCAGTCTCACATTAAGCGATATGAGTAGTTTTTTTAATATTATTTTAAGGCCTGACCCTGTACGAGAAGGGGACAACCGAATATATGTGGATAAGCACGCGGTCATTACAACCTGTAACCATCTCGGTCATCTATACGCGGTAAGACTGACCCTGGGATCGTGTGTATCCATGTTCAGCCTACTTTCGGCAACTGCTAGAGGGAATTTCCATAAATCAATATCACGTGACTTCGTCAGCCAATCAGCTAAAGTCTACCGACGTAACCCCAACGTAACTCGCCATTTTCGAGTCATGTGATAAACTACTTGTTCAAAATTACAGATCTACCACACCTCTTGGATGATACAAAAGTTATACATACCTATATATTTTGTAAGCCCAGGCAATATCTGTTTCAGAGGTGGTATGAAAACCTGTAATTTATCAGATTTCTCGAGTCTGTTCTCCGCCGGATGAAGGCCGAACACAGAATCCGCTAAAGTACCGGATATCGCTCCGCAATAATGGAGACACACGATTCGCAAGCCATCTTATGGATGGCGAAGTGTACGCAAATGTATAGAGCTGTAGAGTGAGAAATCGTCAGTGCAAGTGTTCAGCGTGTATTCGACTGCGTATTTTCTCGGTTGACGGCCAGGTGTTATCCGAGTTGAACCTACTACATAATGACTGGCTTTAATAACTGGTTCAGTATTTATGTATCATTCGCAAGACCCTTTTGTGTGAGTATATCGGCAGAGCTAGGAAGCAAATAAGAGCTCCACATTTACCTACCATTCGCCAAAAACTTTTGTGCTGGTAGTCCTGTAGACCTCGAAAGTAAATATAAGTTGACCAACAAACGGGAGAATTGAGTACAAGGGAAAGAGACTCAGGAATGAATTCGTTGAGACGAACTGAATGCGCCGCTATTTGTAATACAGTCCCAGTTACTCCTATTCATATCTGATAGACAGATGCACAAGGCTGTACAGATATGGCGGTTCCAACACTTTCCAGTGCGCACTCCAAAACACAGTCGTCTGCCTCCATCGAAGACGAGCAGACGATAGATTATGATGATGTTATTATGGTTACCGCTGGTAATGTGCTCCTAAATCAGATGCCGTTGGATCCTGTTCCAGTTATCGAGAACGGAATATCTTACAGAGAAAAACTAAGATATACTGTATTTGTTATGATAACAAATGTGGCTATGGTAAGTAGCTATAATGTGGATTATGATTTTTCCTACGAAGTAGGTTCTCATTTGCAAATTGTCAGGTAATGAGTGTGTGAGTCAGTCCATCCGAATCCTTTCGTCGGCAAAATAAGGAGAACCGTTGACATTAGAACCTTTATTTTTTGCAGGAAGTTGCATTAGGGGACTGTTACCAGCAAGTTCTGAGCTGATCTGTTTAATGAAAATTTCTGGTGATTTTTGATGAAAATCACTGCTGATTCTGACTTGGGCAGTGCCCATCTTAATATAGGCAATATTGGGACCACTCGAGGCACATTTGACTTCAAGTTTTAACGAACAAACTATGTATGTGAAAATATAGTGTGTGCCGTTAGCGGATTCGTTTCTAATCGTTATGCCGCTATCGATCGGGTTCACGATAAATAATAACTCACAAAAAAAAAATTGTTTGCGCTAAGATCAAAAGTCAGAGGTTACTTTAACCCCAAAATCAGGAAATCGCGATATTTTGTGTCCATCGATACTTTAAGGGGCGACAATGTGTTACGTAACGAAATATAGGTCAAGGGCAAAGGTCAAGGTCACTGTGTCCTAAATTTAGGAAATCAGTAAAATTCACATTTTATTGTGTCAGTTACACTAGTGGGAGACATGTATCACGTATAAACATTAAGGTCAAATGTCAGGGGCACTGTGACCCCAATATCAAGAAATTGTTAAAAATCGCGATGTTTTTGTCCGTGGATACATTAAGGAGAGGCGATGTGTGTACTGAAATGTAGGTCACGGTCAATTGTCAGGGTCACTGTGACCCCAACATCAGGAAATCATTAAAAATCGATCTGTTGCGTGTTGGCGGATAATAAGGGGAGACGATGTTTTTTGCAGGCGTATATTGAGTCAATGTTGTCTTTTATTCTGATTTGTACTTGCGTCACTTTCAAACGATTTAACAAACGAGGCACAATTCTGTAATCTGTGTAGCGTATATTTGACAGAAGTTTGGGTTGAATTAATCTGATCCACTAAATCGGACGGAGCAAAGATATCCCCGTCAAACAATGTCATCCATTGACCTATCAAGATTTTAATTTTTCGCAGTGATTGAGAATATCAATATCAATCTGATGTCAAGTAGTCCTATGGATAGTTTGGTCTTACAGTACTGAGAACATCATCTTGCTGATGATGCTGTTGTTGTTGTTGTTGTTATTTCAGGGTTGTATGTACACAGTCACGGCGACCGCATTCCTGGACCTGCTCCAACATACAGAAATGGATATTGGAAAAGGTTCCTTGTTTTTCACCATGGCGTCCCTTATGAAAATTTACCATAAAAATCTATAGTTGAAATCTATAGATTACTATCGATTTTGTGGTACTTTTGCGGATTTACTACAGCTGAAATTCTATAGCTTACTACAAATTAACTATAGCTTACTACAAATGAGCTATAGCTTACTACAAATGAACTATAGTTTACTACAAATGAGCTATAGCTTACTACAAATGAATTATAGTTTACTACAGATGAACTATAGCTTACTACAAATGAATTATAGTTTACTACAGATGAACTATAGCTTACTACAAATGAATTATAGTTTACTACAGATGAACTATAGCTTACTACAAATGAATTATAGTTTACTACAGATGAACTATAGCTTACTACAAATGAACTATAGCTTACTACAAATGAACTATAGCTTACTACAAATGAACTATAGCTTACTACAAATGAACTATAGCTTACTACAAATTAAATATAGCTTACTATAAATTAACTATAGATTACCATAAATTAACTATAGCTCTCTATGCAATTTTGTAGTATCTATAGCTTCATTACTTTAGATAGAACACTATAGATTTTGATGGAAATCAAAAGCGTTATAGAATAGTAGAATATATATTTTGATAGAAAACTATAGATTGATAGCTTCCCTTTGGACTTTGAGCTGGGTATTTATATTACATCCTCAATACTGAACAACATTGTAGAAAACTATAGATTGATAGCTTCACTTTGGACTGGGTATTTATTACATCCTCAATACTGAACAACATTGTAGAATAATCTATTTCAGAGAATGACAACGCCCTGATAACACAACGAAAATAACACAATAATTTCTTATATAATACTATATTTATTCTACTAGCACTGAATCGCTCCATACAACATCATAAAATGCACTCAGTTAATGTCCAAACACTTCGTTAATGTAAAAATACTACTTCTTTAATTGCTTTGAAGAATTGTTCAGCTTCAGGCGAATAGCTGGTTTTGATGTCCGCTTCTCTCTTGTCGGGGAATACTCTATGAGTTTCAACTGGAAGGAGAAAAGAAAGAAAAATTTTGAGTTGGCAAATTATTTAGTATACACTTCAAATGGACATTACTGCAAGTCTGAACTTGTTGACAACGGCATTTGATTACAGTAATTGAATTTAATTAAGTTATTATGAAGGAACCCATATTATTATTACTACTGTGTTCTTGTGATGGGTAAGAAATACTTACCAATATTGAAATGAATGTCGTCTTTCTCCAATTAAATCATCGGATGATCCAGTTGATGGATCTGGTGATGAGGGTGATGGCGTATGATGGGGCAAGGGTTCGGATGTTGATGGTGTCAGCAGCTGACGTGGTTCTGCTGGGCGAGTCTATGTCTGACGTGATGCCACCTTCTTCATTGTCTTCACCGAGGTCTTGATGTCATCAAATACAGATGGCAGTTCTGTGAAATAAAAGATACAAAATGTGTACTGACAATTGGATTGATAATATTCAGTCAGAATGTTAATAGTCATAAATTGCAGAATCATGTTGACAAAGGATCAACAATGTTTTAAAACTTTCAAATCTCATTAAATTATTATTTACTAAGATTAATTACATTAAATGATTATTTACAAGTGATCGCTTGTTAACCATTAAAATTCTGTGTCATTTAATATGCATTTTAATGGTTAGCAAACTTGCAAAAACTCAAATTTAAAATCTTACCAGTAAATGTAGATAATGCGACTTTCAAAGACCTGTTTTCTGACTTCAGAGACTGGTTCAAAGCTCTCAGCTCTTCAACTTCTTTCTGCAGAGCCCTCAGGTCTGCTCGGTTACTAGAATCCTACAAAGAAGAAGAAAACCAAAATCAATAGGCCCCACACCCACATATTTTGTCCACATTGAGAGAATATTATTAGAAATAGTTATCTGAAAGGGATCAGTAAAATAGATGAGACAATTCATGAGCAATGTTCTCAATAGTCAAAATAATGAATTATTTGATAATAGCCTAGGGATTTAGCTGAATAGTCCTGATAGTTGAATTTATACTTACTTCATCTGACACGTCTTGAACAGGTGCCACTGGAAGTTTTCCTTGTCGCTGTTTTTTTTAACTTCTAAAGTATGTT